>JAQGBM010000214.1:0-16036 GCA_034698405.1 Symphylella vulgaris | reverse complement strand
GCCTCCGGCGGGCGGGTAACTGCCGCCCCCATATCTCATATGGAAATGGAATGAAAATTCTGGCTTATTAAAAAAAATAAAATTTGGCTAAATTCTGGCTTTTTTTAACATTCAGTTTGGCTTATTTATGTTTTCCCTATCTGGCAACCCTGACAAGACGCACTTTGCGTAAAAAAAAGAAGTCAAAACAAATTTTTGATTGAAGAAGTTAAGATTAAAATATTAAATTCTGGAGCTTGAATTCGTTCAGTGATCTATTTAACATAGGCTATAGTAAGGACATTATTGTTATTAGTACTTTCATGAAAACATGAGGACTCAGAGCATGAACAAGTTTCATTCTATAAAAGACGAGGAAGAACTTGAGTTAAAAACTGGACCATTTTGGCATTTGCAACAAGGTTCAAATTACACTTTTACTCGTTCGAATCCTAGTAATGATTTAAATATTTCTCAACAAAAAGCTGATGTAATAATTTGCAACGCATTTGCCCGTAACTACAAACCTATTTTCTCGTACAGTATTCCGTATTCGGCAAAGTGGTTTTAGACTAAATTACAATGTACTGTTTGAAAGACCCTCCCATTCTGAAGAGAAATACTGCGAATGTAAGTATTGCGGACAAATCTACACTGATTTAATATGCAAGGTGCTGATAAATCGGAAAAAAATAATCAAAATCCCTGTGAAATCAATGAAAAAAGGGAGAAAAGTAAAGCATACTAAAGTAGAGTCCAAAATACAACACAATGCGGAAGAGACGAACTACCTTCAAAGAACAGAAAAAGAGGATGTAGAAGTCCTTGGAAAAAGAAGGGGAATGCACAGAAAAAGGTCTAAAAGAAAGGATAAAGAGAGATATCCCTGCCAACAATGTGAAAAAACTTTTTCATCCGAACAATATTTAAACAGGCATGCCAAAAACCACAAGGAGCTCAAACCCTATGAATGTATAAAATGTGACAAAACATTTGCGGATTCAAGTCTGTTGTTCAAGCACGTAAAAACCCATGAAAACCTAACTCCATTTCAATGCAAAGAGTGTGGGAAAAAATTTAAATCACAAGAGGGACTATCCTACCATCTTAAAATCCACAGTGGTATAAAACCATTTGAATGTAGCAAATGCTTGAAAAGATTTGTAAACATAGGAATTCTGCATCAGCATGAAAAGTTCCATAAAGGAGGAGGAGAGAAATCTGGGACTCATTGTTGCGAAGAATGTGGTAAGACTGGAGATGAGATGAAATATTTCATGATATTGGTAGCCACCGTAGCCTATAATCAAAGTTAGGGTTTTCCATCCTGAATATGAGCCCAAATTTTCCTAATTTACTGGGATATTTGGGAATTCCCCACTAAACTACACTCTAAAAATACAAATAGGCTAGTCTAATTTATTTATCAAAGTTCTAGACTAGTAGAGGTAGCCTATTTTTCTGAAAAATAAATGCTATTGGAGGAAAATTCCATAAGGTTTTTTTCATCAAAGAAAATTGTCCTGGGAAAATTTTATAGAGGAAATTTTTCCAAAGAAAATGGCCTATTTATAAAATTATTCATTTTTCCATAGGTTTTTTTAATGAAAATTCCCACAGGAAAAGTTTTCAGAAGACAGCCTAATTTTTTAAAAGAAAATCTTCCCCCGAAAATTTTCGGGATTTTTTTTTTCAATTGAAGATTGTCATTGGAGAGTATTAATTTTTTCCGGAAATTTAATTTTAAATAATAGTTGAATGTAAGAAAAATAGCCTAGCTAGCTCATCAATATATATTATTTCCCGAAAAATTAAAATTTTCTGTACATTTTCCAGAAAATTCTTGTAACAAGTTTAGGTCTAACTTGGGAAAATGTATAATATTGTCCTATGAATTTTCCAGTTTAAAAACTGGAAAATTTTCCGGGATACCAGCGTATTATAAGCCGTAGGGGCCTAAATATATGGATTCAAATTTTTAAGAAACTCCAGTTTATGATACGCTGGTTTAATCTTGTTCAGTCATTTAAAAAAAGTATTTTCCTATCTCTAGGTAAGACTTTTCTCCGAAGAGACAGTTTGGTTCTTCACCGACGGGCTCATAGGGGCGAAAAACCCCACTCTTGTACCCAATGTGACAAAAGGTTCCTGAAGCGAAGCAGCCTCGTTAAACACTCCCGGATACACCAGGGCAGCAAGCCATATGAATGTACTCTCTGTGATAAACGGTTTGTCTTCAGCGAGAGTTTGGTTAACCATCTTAAAATACATTCTGGTGACCGCCCCCACGAATGTAGCATCTGTAATAAACGGTTTGTACAGCAGTCCCACCTCTACCGGCACCTTAAGACCCATTCCGACGACCGACCCCACGAATGTAACATTTGTTTTAAACGGTTTCGATTGTACACTAGCCTAATTACCCATAAGAACATTCATACGGGTTCAAAACCATATTTATGTGATTTATGTGGTAAGACTTTTACCCTCCCCAACGGTCTCCAAAACCACATAAAGACCCATGGGGAAGTGCGGCCCCATCAGTGCGATCAATGTGATAAAAGTTTTTTAAGGTCCTCGACCCTCATTGAGCATAAGAGGACCCATAGTGGAGAAAAACCGTATGAGTGTTCGGACTGTGGTCGTAAGTTTGCCATTTACAGTAGTCTGGCAATTCATAGAAGGCGCCACAGTGGCGAACAGCCATACAGCTGCGCCCTCTGTGGGGAAAAGTTTATGTGGCACACGGCCCTAGTAAGACATAGAAAGCAACACGAAGAAGGAATTGACCAACCAGAGCAAGTTCCCCCTCCTACGTTATATGACTGCACAGAATGTAAGAAAAAGTTCAAGTCCGAATCCAGTCTCTCCAAACATGTGTCTAGAACTCACATTGTAATAGAATTCGAGTGTCGTTGGTGTAGCGAAAAATTTGATTCCGAACAACCCCTAATGGATCATATTAAAAACCATTGTGAAAAAGCAAGGTTTCAGGATGATTCCCCCACCCCCACACAAAATTACTCTACTTCTCTTTTCCCTACTGGAAGTGGTTGGTAACCCATATGAAGATGTATCATACTGGCCCTTAAGTTCCACTGTCATAAAAAATCTCCCAGCCTTTTATTCTGTATTAGTTTGTGAGAAAAAAAACCCTTTCAAAAGATAAGTAACTTATCTCCCATCCTACGGTATTCTTCCACTATGAGTAATGAGTAGGCTATCATAACATCCGTTATATACCTTCCTTACATTTTAAATTAATGAAAACTAAAAAAAAGTATACCGGTATATATCTTCTTAATTTGAAAAAAAGAAGTTTAAACTTTTTAAATTTGCCGTTCTGATTGATATCGAAGTTATTATCTCAGAAATAACTTGGCGGAGATGATTTTGCGATAGCACGATTGCGCGGACCCAGTTAAGTGTTCAGAAGATATAACTGATTTGAGCCACTCAATTATTTCATAATACTTACGTAAATGCCTATTATTTATTAATTTAATTTATTATACCAATTGATTATAACTTACTGTATAGATATATAAATTTTAAGTTTATGTCAAAAGTAGCCTACTGTAAAAAAATTGTGTTCAATTGCGAGTACTGTATATTACAATTACAATAATTTAATATTATCAGTAGCCTAAATAAAACAAATTAATTTATTAACTTATTTAATGCCAGTCAATTTCTTTACTTCTACGACTCATGCTTTTACTAACTTAGAGGGAAGTTAAGTAAAACGGTATAAATAAATATAGAACTTCGTAATAGTTTAGACTTCATTACATTTTTATTCAGGAGGTAGCATATGTCATTCAGCAATAATATACAGATTATAACACGAAGCAATATTACATTCTCGTACTGACACCACAATTATACACGTCTCTATTTTCCTAATGTAATGTAAAAACTAAAAAGATATCAACGCTGAATGCAGCGAATAGTATTCATACAACCAAGATTCAACTTACAAAATTGCACATAAAACAAAAACTTTGTATAAAAAGCGATAATATAAAGAATTAAAAAATTCGGCACTCATAATATCCTCTTCAATATAAATGGCATATAAAAATGGTTTCTAAAACCAATAAACATTATTTTATCGCGGCACGAAAAGTCGATATTTTTGTAAAAAAAAAAATTATGGAAATGGAAGCATTATATTGATGGAACATGGAAATTTGTTATAAAATCTACTACCGCGCATCTAACTTAATATTCTAAGTTCACATCGGGCACGTCGCGTCAACGTAGGCTAATAAAGCATGGTTTTTGCTTCGGCGTTTCGTAACCCTTGGACGAATATGGACATGCAGTATCATAATAATATAGCAAGATTGAGTTTTTCTCAAATATCTTTTTATTTAATACAGTGATCCCATAATATTTTTATGCATTCGAAAAGATCTTTTCAAGACGAATCTTGCGATATATAATATCAATATGTCAATTTTCGTCCAAGGGTTACGTTAAACGCCGAAGAAAAACCATTCTTTACGTTGACGCGACGCGCCCGATGTAAACTTAGCATTACTCCTAATTATTATGGACACTACAGTATTAATATTCAGTCATATTTTTTAAATAGGCTTTTACCAGAAATAATCTATTTCTGCTTTTACTAATATAGTCCACAGCCATAAAAAATTAGGCTATGATATAATACACAACGCGCGCTAACACCTATAATAACCCGTTCAGATAATCGTACCATTCGAGTGTAGACCCAAGCCGATGAGTCCCTCCATTTACATACAGTACACTGGATAAATTAAGTAGCGAAATAGGACTCCGCCCTTATTATTGTTTAAAATTTGATATCTACTGGCCTACACATTCACAACTTACAAGTTAAGTATACACGTTTTTTACATTTATACGTTTTTTTTCCAGGCCCCTTGAAAAACGTATAATTGAGGTTTTACTGTATTTGCTAATTTGATAGCCAGATTGTTAATTAACCGTATTATTCGTACAATCACATTAATGCAAGGGTAAAATAAAAAGCGCATTTCTATAGGCCTACTATAAAATATAAATTTGGCTAAGTTTTAAGTCGATCAGGACTACTACATAATATAAAATAATAAATATAAAAAATGATTTCAGTCGTCGGTTAAACCATAAAAAGCGTTATGTATAAGTTCTTATTCGTACAGTACAACAAATATTTTTAACCTGGAGTACGGTTTATCAGGTTTGAAAAGTGAAATTAAAAAAATATTGAGCAAAAGGCAATACTTCAGTCGTCACACAAATTACAATGGAAAGTAGTGTTTTCCCGCAATTAAAAACTTATGAATTACCGGAATAGTTACCGTAATTAACTTATACCCTAAACAAACTTCAGATGGCATGTAGATTTTCAATGTTTGACATCGACTGAATAGATCGTGCCATCAAGGTAATTTTAGCCAATAACTTAGGCTAACGAGTACCGTAAGTAAAGTAATACTTGTGTATTGTTTCAGGAAACCTTACTTAATTTTCATAGGAGCAGGGGTAAATATAATTGAAAAAAAAAAAAATCCGAATTTTTCGCCAGCAAAATTTTTCCGAACAGGAAATTCTTCCTCATCAATCCCCAAGGGGCCAGTTTCCCCTCCGTATGTGAAAAAATTTTATCGTCATTATTTTGCTTTATATCAAATTTCGATCATTTTAACATTATATTTAAAGTTAAAGACTGTAATAGAAAAACAGTAAACCCATAGTTTCCCCGCCGGAGGCGAAATTTTTTTCAACATTTAAGCCAAATTTCGGGCATTTTATTACTCAAGATGTACTCGTGAGGAAGAACTTCAGAAACTATGAGACAGGGAGATAATTTTCAAGTCGTCATTTCAATCTTTCCTCCCTTTCTCTCAAATTTTGCTCCATAAATTCTTCTTCACTGCTCCAAATTCGAAGAATTTTTCCTCGGCTGTTTCCCGACTCTTATTCAAGTACACAGGTACAGTATATTTACCCCTGCATAAGAGTCAATGCTTAGATGCAGATTAGGATGGAGTTCCTATGGACCTATATACAATATAAATATTTTAATTTCATTACACACAATTGGCGTTATTTAGAGCTGAAAGTAAATGTTTAGCTCTAACTAAAGTTCAGCTGTCCCAGAAACAATATAGAAGTAGCAAGTACCATAAAAATAAGTTACCACCGGTACTTCTCATTAGTTTGAGAATAAGTTATGGAATGTTTCAAGTTGCTAATAACTTAAGAATAATAGCAACTACCGGTATTATTCTTTAAAGAAGAATAAAATTTTAAGGAACCCTTTGATTCCTTTTAAAACCGAGGAACCAACTACGGTATTTTATTACCGTACATAAAACTACAAGCTTCTCTCAGAAGGAACAACAATTCACCAGTTGTAAGAAGAGAAATTGGTGCAATAGTTTTGAGTATTGTTATAACTGTGGGCAATGGGTGGAGGCCTTATGTTTGACGACATACCAGGGATGCCCGGATGATTCATCGATTGCAGGGTGATCGGGGGTGCCCTAGCCATATTCTGGGAACCAACTGACTGCAAAACTGCAGCAGCCGAGGTCCGGGAAACATTGGGATGAGCCTGCAAATTGACGGGAGAGCACCTGTTCATGCTAGGCTGGACAATGGGGGATCCCCTTCCCACATTCTGATTATGGTGGGGATGATGATTAAGTAGATGGTTGTTATTGGTTACAACCCTGTTCATCCCCGATTGTTGGTTATTGTTGAAAATTGGCGAAGAAACCAAGTGATTGGAAGTGGGAGGTGGTGGTTGCATCGTAGTTAAAACAGGGGAAGGAGCAGTCTGGTGAGATTGTTGAAGCAAGGGTTGGTTAATGGTCTCCAGCACGTTTGGCGCCATCATTGCACCGTAATTGGACCTCTGAGCAATGTCGTACAGGGTTTCGTGATTTCTAAGGTGTTCCATGAAAACGTTGTGGGATGAAAATTTTTCGGGACACCAATTGCATTCGTAAAGTTTTTCAGCGGTTGCGGAGTGGACCTTTGCAGCGTGCCTGGATAAACTGGTCCCTGTCTTAAATTTCTTCTCACATTGAGTACATTTAAACGGTTTATCTCCAGCTCCCTGGTTCCTCCGGACCTTTGGAACACCCGAATTCGGATCAGTTAATCGTTTTGGGGGAAGAGATCCCGGATTTTTTCGTTTCTCGGGATAAGGGTTTTCCCCATTGTGCACTTTGACGTGGCGAACCAGGGCCGTGTGCCACATGAATTTTTCGCCACATAGCTTGCAGGAGTAGGGCATTTCACCACTGTGGCGCCGCCTATGAATGGCGAGGCTGCTGTAAATGGTGAATTTGCGGCCACAGTGTTTGCATTCATAAGGTTTTTCGCCACTGTGGATGCGACGGTGTTCGGTGAGGGTGCTGTTGCGGAGAAACTGCTTCCCACATTGTTCGCATTGGTATGGTTTAAGTCCGCTGTGGGTTTTGGCGTGTTTGACGATCCCCTTGGCGTCGGAAAACCGCTTCCCACAATCGGTACATTCATAAGGACGATCCTCGGTTTCGTGAAGTTTAAATTTGCCCTTCAGGTTCTCGAGGTGAGTATGTCTCTTACCTAGTGTAAAGTAAAATTTAATTAATGCTTCGAAAAAAGTTTCGAGATTTTTTTCATGGAATTTTATTTTTCATAATAATTAACGCATGAAAAAATTCGCTAGAAACTCTTTCAAAGAAAAATTTTAGGTGAAATAATTTTATTTTGTTTGAAAAATTATTAGCGGCAGGGACATTAAAAAATTTCAAGCGAATTTTAGTTTGAAACATTTCAAATAAATTTTTTTCTTGAAAAATTTAAAACAATTTATTTTCCAGTGATTTTTTTTTCTTCAAACATTTCACGTTCTCACAAATTTGAATTGGCAATTTTTTTTTCAGTAAAAATTTTTGTCTCGCTACATTTCTTACCTCCCTCCTTGTTGTGTATTCTCTGGTGCTTGATCAGACGACGGGGTTTTATGAACGACTTCCCACACTCTAGGCATTTGAATGGCTTGTCGTCGCTGTGTATCTTCTCATGGTCCACCAGGCTGTCCTGTCTAGCAAACATCTTACCACATTGGCTGCATTGGTATGGCTTTTCGCCACTATGGGTCCTGGCGTGTTTCTCCAGGGCCCTCGTTTCCAGGAACCTTTTACCACAATCCTTACACGAGTAGGGCTTTTCCCCAGTGTGTATTTTCATGTGGTAAACGAGACTCTCGTGCCAAGCAAACTTTTTGGCACATTGGCCACATTCAAACGTCTTTTCTCCAGTGTGAATGCGACCATGCTTGAGCAGGTACCTTGGACAAGTAAACTTTTTGCCACATACCTAGAAGTGATAGAAAATTTGATGAAATTATTGTGGAACCAGTATAGCATAACTTATACCGTAGTTGAAAAATTTTGGTCTTTGAAATTTTTTTTTTTCGTAAGTTTATATATGTATTATTTATGTTACAGGCTTACAGCAAAACTTTGGTATAGATAATGTTAATTGTTAAACAATTTCATGAAATTTTGCTCACTTGTCAAAAATAAATTTAAATTTCATAAAATTTTGGTCATTGAAATTTTGGGTCATTTAAAATCTTCATGAAATTTTTTGGATGAAGAAGATTTAATTGAGAAATATTAAAAAATTTAAATAAAAATATGTATATATATTAATTTTCATAATTTTATAAGCATTTTCATGAACATTTTTTCGATTACATTTTTCCATCCAAGAAATTTTTATTAATTTTTCATTGACTAAAATTTAATCGAAAAATTTCTTGAAAAAAAAAATTAATTTCACAGTCACACCTAGAGCTAGGCTATGCTTGAAAAATTTAAGAGAAATTTTTCAGTTTTAAAAATACAAGTGCCAGATATACATACCTCACAGAGATAAGGACGCTCCCCAGTGTGCATGGTTACATGGTTTGCCAGGCTGTCAGGTCTCAGGAAGGTTTTACTGCAGTGATCACAAGAGTATGGTTTCCCGGGAGGAGAGTGGGTTTTGAGGTGCTTGTTGAGGTTTTCTTGGCTGAAAAATTTCTTATCACAGTCAGGGCATGGGAATGTTTTCTTGTTCAGATGAATTTTTTCGTGCAATTGGAGCCTCATCAGCTGTGAAAAGGATTTCCCACAGTCTCCACACGTATGAGATATTTTTTTCTTAGGAGGTAGGATTTTGATGCGGAGGCAGGGAACGATCAATGGTGGGTTCCTGTCCTTGCTCTTACGACCCAGCGAGTGTGTTTTGATTTTGAGATCGCCTAGTCTCTCGGAGCTTACTATGGCAGCCATGGAAGGAATTTTGTTTTTGGCACGTTTCTTTTCAGATTTTTCCTTCTTTTTTTCCTGAGCTCGAGTAAGCCTGCGGTCTGAAGGAACCACCACGGGCTTATTGTGTTTGCTAGTACGGTAACTTTTACCAGTTTTTGGCAAGTAATCTTCATCAGATAGCTCCTCTTCAGATTCTTCCTCATCATCCGAGGACTTTCCTCTTCGCTTTTTTCTCTTAGTTTTCCGTTTACTGTGTTTTTCTGCCTTATCATTTTCCCTTTCTTTTGATTTTGAACTCTTATTATTCTTCAATTTGATTATGGAATAGGAAGGACTGCCCTTGCCATTAGAATCCGCGATTACATTGGTGGATTCCCCGTTTATATTGTCACTGACAGAAGTACTACCTTTCTCAGCTACTCCCGAGTTGCCTACCTTGTCGTACGAACTGCTTAAAAATTTGGTATTCTTGTCAGCTGACGAATTATTGCACAATAATACTGGATCTGCCGAGCTGCTACACTGATTTTCTTGCCATAAAGAGTTATTTTCCTGAGACAATCCATCTGTTAGGCCTAGATCAATTCCTAAACTTTGGAATTCTAAACCCGAATTAACATCTAAAATCGGTCTGCTGATACTTGCACAATTGGAAATTATACCGTCAGTCTTCATTTTTGGCGTTAAAAGGCAATAAATGCCTATAAATTGTACTACTACAACCACATGTTATCAAGGATTACAGTGTAAACAAAAACAGAGAAAAAGTCAACCATCTTGCGAGAGCACGTAAACCACGAAAAACACATGCGCCGTATGAAAGGTGCAAGTGCTCTCGTTTTGATTGGCCAAATAATGGCGGGGATTTTAAACTTCTTTACTCAGCATTATGAGCAAAATAATGCGATTACTTGTACTGAATTACATTAGTACTTATGTAGATACTGGTACCAACTATTTACAATTTTTAAGGAACAGTTTGTATAATACTAATGAGTGGAAAAAGTAAAATATACGTACAAAACATTATTTCATTAGCTGCCAAAAAAAAAAAGAAGAGAAAACAACAGTAACTACAAAAATCAATGCTTAATTTTATTTTACGAAAAAAAAATTTACATGATGATTATACGAGTAACTTTCGCTCACCGCGAAGTAAATTATAGTATGAATAATAATTACATCTTCGACGCAGTTGCACATTTGATTATAGCAATAAAAAATTCTATTCAAACATCCATCTGAATCTGAATTAACATTGAATGATTATAGCCAAATAAGTTATTAACTCTTAAGTTACTTATTACGTATTTGAGTTTCCTGTAATTATTATGAATGATCATGATCTCGCTTTAAAAATTTATAAAAAAAATTCACACTTCATAATCCTTTTTTTTTTTTGCAAAATAATTGAAAATATTCAGTTTTAGTAGCCTACATGTTAATTCTGGAACCTGTGTTTTACAAAACAATACAGTATGATCAGTGGTATGATGGTTTCAGAACTGAACGAACATTTTTTTAAGAAAAAAAAATTTACAACTTCCAATTTATATTTTTTTATTCAACTTCTGTAGTAGGCTCCCCCATTTTTATACTGAGATTTTTCTATACCAGCCGGTCATATACGCTGCAACGTCCTTTAATCACAGTTATCCCAGAATTAATAATCAAGTAGCCTACGGCGGTTTTTTAAATCATCTCAGACATTACCAGCCACCCGTGTAGTTAGGAAAAGTTGTACAGTATGTTTGAGGTGGGGGATTGTATTGTGGGGCAGAATGGGGCGGTGGGGGCTGATTGAGCTGCTGAACTTGGATGTGGGTTGGTGGGGGTGGCTGGGGTACCTGTACCACATGATGGGCCGCGAGGGGACCCGGTGGCATATGATGTTGGGGAGGTGGTTGTGAAACCACTACATGGGTAGGGGGCAGTGGGTGAGAAGGTGGCGGTCCCTGGATAACGTGTTTAGGAGGGGGCAAGTAGGGAGGGGCACCAGCTAAAGCCCTATCGTACATGCCCTGGGTGGTATGGATCCGTATGTGGTCCACAAGGGTATCATGGGATACAAACCGGTCCCCGCACCAATTACATTCATATGGCTTTTCAACTCCGTGCATTTTGGTCGTATGTTTAGACAAGCTGCTCATGTGTTTAAACTTTTTACCACATTGATTACATTTATATGGTTTGTCCTTATTCGCAGTTCGATTCTGGCCCGGGAAGGCGTTGGGGGCGCGAGGGGCTCTCTTGGGAACGGGGGCTGGGGCAGGTTGGGTTCCGTCAGGATTGTTAGGGATTTCGGCAGCTTGGAGTTTATTCTTTTTCTCGTAAGGGTTTTCTCCATTGTGGACCTTGACGTGACGGACGAGGGCGGTGTGCCAAGTAAACTTCTCCCCACATTGCTTGCATTGGTAAGGCTGTTCTCCGCTATGCAGTCTGCGGTGTATGGCAAGGCTGCTGTAGATGGCGAAGCGGCGACCGCATACCTATGAAAATTATTCAAAAATATTAACAAAATGTTACTCTATATCTCCTAAGTTAGAATCTACCTCGAAGTACAGTACATCAGAAAATTGTTTTGTTTTTATGAAAATACCTAAAATATGCTCCCCATAATTTTGGAATGGGCCCTGCAATTTATTTTACGTAATTTGAGAATGCAGTTTTTTTATATGTAATTTTGGGATGTTTCCCCCTGTTCCATTACATTATAACTTTTTGAGGTTTCCCCCTTTTTTTACGTAATTTTTTGGATGTAGTTTTGTTGTTATTTCGTAACCTTCCAGTTATTTGGGGATGATTCCCACGTTATTTGTTAATTCCATCACAACTTAATAATTTAACTTATTCTAAACGTACAAACGGCTCGAAAATTGAAGACAAATTTCTTGGAAATGTATAGGCTACGCCGCTACTGCAACGAAGTTGATGAATGAACAAAATAAATACTGTACCTGGCACTTGTATGGTTTGACTCCTGTATGAGTGCGGGTATGCTCCGTCAGCGTGCTAGATCGTAGGAACCGTTTTCCACATATCGTACATTCGTAGGGTTTAACGTCGCTGTGGTTCTTTGCGTGTTTGGCCAATCCGCGAGCCACCGCAAAAGTCTTTCCACAAATCTTACATTCGAAGGGTTTGATTCCAGTGTGGACGCTGTTGTGGTTGACGAGGCTTATGTGGTGGCTGAACCGTTTGCCGCAGTCCTTACATTCATATGGTTTTTCACCTGCAATTAGGGATAGGAAATATTATAAGACATTAGATAAAGATACGAAAATGTATCTCATATAAATAATTTATGATTTGAATTTCTGGAAAATATTTTCTGAATAATTTCACGGAATTTTTTTTTTTTTCGGAAGATTAACATTTTCAAATGATTTTCTTGACAGAACAACATTAGCTATTAGCACAAATTGAAATACGATTTAAATTTTATCTTCCGAAAAAAAAAACTGTCCCGGAAAATTTCACACTATTTAAATATCTTTCAAGAAAATTTAGCAATTTTATACGGAAAATTCGTATCTCAGAATATTTTCCACGGACTTCATTTTCAGTTTACAGTAAGGTCGATAAGTCCTTTATAAGTTATTTTAGCCAAGAGGAAAAATAGCAGGTCACTAAAAATTTTCCCCAAAATTTAAACTTTTCGGAAAATTTTCCCGAAAATAAATTTTAGTCTTAAGTTATAAGTGCGCGTTATTCGTCACCCAACCACCAGTTTACCTGTGTAATAGGAAAACTCCAATGTTTGGGTGACGAATTCCCCTTAGGCCAATTTCCCTGCTAGGACTGAAAGTATTTTTCCGGAATATTTTCACGAAAATTATAAATTTTCGGGAAAAATCGATAAAATTTTCCAGGATATTGTACAAAAAAAAAAAAGAAAAGAGGGTATAGCCTAATATGGCATAAAGTAGAAAAATTATCGATGGAAAACTACATAGGAAAATTTTTTCGCAAAATTGTCGGGAAAATTTCCCGATTTATAAATTTCCGGAAAATTTGTACCTTTAGTACAGGGTGACGGTGTTAATAAGGTATTGGAGACTATTAAAATTTAAATAAGAAAATGTATACTAAAGCCTATCTAAATATTTGTGATCCCTTAACTTACCTGTGTGAGTGCGGGTATGTATGACCAGTTGGCTGTACTGGATGAACCGTTTTCCACACTGTGCGCACTGATGCGGTTTTTCGCCCGTATGAAGTTTCAGGTGGATGGCCAGACTCTCGTATCTTGTAAACTTTTTGGCACACTGTTGGCACTCGTACGGCTTTTCGCCACTGTGGATGCGTGCGTGCTTGATAAGGCACCTGTTACTTATGAACTTTTTTCCACAGACGTCGCATAAAAATGGTTTGTCTCCCCGATGGACCTTCTCGTGGTGAATCAGACTGTCGTGTCTCGAAAACCGTTTTCCGCACTGTCCGCATTCATAAGGCTTTTCCCCGCTATGTACGCGCTCGTGCTTGCGGAGTGCCGACGATTCCGCAAACTTTTTGTTACAGGCCTTACACTCGTGAGGCTTTTCTCCTCGATGGGCCTTAGTATGATAAACCAGTCCGTCGTGGCTCTTAAACTTTTTCCCACACTCTTTACATTCGTAAGGGGTCGCGTCGCTATGGACCCTTCCGTGTTTGGCTAAGGCCCCTTGTGAAGAAAAGGCCTTATTACATTCAGGACACGAAAAGGGCTTTTCTCCGCTATGAATGCGGTCGTGTTCAACCAGGTGGCTGTGGCGGGTGAATTTTTTTGAGCATTTTGGACATTGGTACGGCTTTTCGCCAGTATGGGTCCGGACATGTTTTTTAAGGCTGCTTCCATCCGCAAACCGTTTATCGCAAGTGGGACATCCGTACGGTTTTTCCCCCGTATGAATCCGACGATGCGTTATCATGTTTCCATACTGTTTAAACCGTTTACCGCAATACAAACATTTATGCGGTTTTTGGTTCTGTTCGTCCGCTTTCGCCCGCAGCGCGACTAAACTCGAGTTTGAAAGTTTGATCTTCAATTTTGTGGGAAATTTGTGTTGGAGTTCCACTATAGCTGTATTTTCGTTGTTTCTTAGCTCGTTATCTTCCACATCTTCTTCTGTAGAGAATTTAACTTTCACTTTTTTCTTAGGGGGTGCAGATGTTTTTTCTCGCTCTATTTCGTCATCTGTAGTGTGTTTGACAGTTTTGACTTTAACTTTTTTGTTAGGACGAGGGAGTGGAGAAGGGGTTTTCGATTTTTTCGCGGATTTCGTTCTAGTGGAGGAATTTGAGAATATAGTTGTTCTGCTACTTCTCCTTGAATTTCTAGGTACGTCTTCTTTTTCCTCATCCTCCTCGCTAAGTCGAAAGTCGGAATCGGAACCACCATACCCGTCAACCGAGAGAGAGCTATCGTCGTCGGCTGATGGTTCAGGAGAAGGCGATTTTCTTTTTCGAGTATTTCGACCCCTCTTAGGTGGCTTTGGTTGTACCGTCTTTTTGGTCACCTTTTTCGTCTTTTCCGGTTTTTTCACTTCTTTCTTAGTTTGTCTCGTAGTGACCGCTTTCTGTCGCGCCGCAGGTATCTTTTTGACCAAAGCCGGTTTTCGGGGTTTTCGTTCTTTTGTCTTTTTCGGTACTATAACATCTTCGACGACAGTCGATTCTACGTTTGAAGTAGTGGCCTTTTTGTTCGTATAGTCGCATATCAACAAAGAATCACTCTCTCGGGTATTTGAGTAATTCGTTGGAAACGGGTTAAATCCGCTCTCGGCGAGGCCCAAGTCCAGACCCAAACCGTCAAATCCAAGCCCCATATCCAACGGTGCCGAAGAAGGCTCATTTAAACCCTGATATAAACTCGTGCCCTTACCGTCTAACTTCATTTTTCTCCTCACAAAAACAACTTTTTAAAAAACGAAGTCCATCGTTGAAAATAAAACCGAATCGAAGAAAGATTTGGCGTTCTAACTTTTCGAATTTATTTTGTTTTGTTTTCCTCTGTTTACAGGGTTGACGTCCGCCATTTTTGTTATCCTTTTTATGCTCGGAACAAAGCAAAAGAGCGAGCCAAACGCGAACGGCAGCACAGGCAGTGGTGTTGCCAGCTTGCTCCCACTGTAAACCGCGAGCAGCACTTTGTTTACAAGGATGATAGACCAAATGGATTATGTACTGCATAGTGCATACAGGATAGAGAGACGTATTCTCCAGCCTCCTTATTTTGCCCTAAGTATTTTTATATAAATTTGAATTAATTTTATTGACAAATTCGAAAATTTTCCACCATACCTTATTGTACTATATTTATTAAAAATAAGTATTCCACTTGTTTTAGATAAGAAAAATTAATGTGTCCATTTTTTGCTAAAGTACACAAGTTATAATACAGGTATGATAAAAAAATTAAGCGTCCTCACAAAGTTGTTCATGTTTAGCTTCTATTCTGTTTCTTTCAACCCTTACAGTATTGTATTTTAATCAATAAGCATAATGAGTAAGTATTTTTCTGTAACTGTCTTTTTGTAATAACTTAGATGTTTGCCGACGCATTCTTGATTAAATTATTATTCATTCCTAATTAAATTACGGTGTAATTATTTTTATTAAACAAATTAACCCGTCTCCAGTATTTTAATCAGAATCCTTAGATCTTTGAAATAAATCGCATTTTTACAGCTATATTAAAAAAAAAACCAGTGTTAATGGCAACACTGCGCAACGCTAGCTAATGCGTTTACCGCTCTCTCTCCCTCTATTTTCTCTCTTTTCAGCACTGA
>JAQGBM010000213.1:0-16060 GCA_034698405.1 Symphylella vulgaris | reverse complement strand
TCTTTCTTTCAAAATAAATTTTAAAATACGATACAGTTTAATTATTAATACAATTATTAAATAAACGAAAATCAAAATAAGAAATACCTTTAGTAAGAAAATAATGTCAAGAGTATATAATTTATACAATTTATATAATTTATACAATTATATACTCTTGATAATGTATATATGAGTACGTGTAAAGTATAAATAATACAAAAATTATTATTATTTTCAATAAAAATTCGGTAAAAATTAATTTTTAAATTAAATTAAATTCAGTGAAAATTACAAACTTATGCGTGTGTAATTTTCAATAAATTTGTAATTTAGTGAAAATTACAAATTTTCACTAAATTTAATTTAATTTAATGAATTTTTTTACCGAATTTTATTGAAAATAATAAAAAAATATTTTTGTATTGAAATTTAATTTATTTATTATTGAAAATATAAAATTATTTTTGTATTATTTAATTTATACTTTTTGCCTTTTTACTACTCTAATATTTCTTAAATTCCATTTAATTTTCAATAGAAATTTGTTAAAAATTAATTTTTAAATTTTATTAAATTTTGTACAAAATTATTTACAGTCCGCATATATGGCTATAAATATTTCTTAAATCCATTTTATTTTCAGTACCGTATTAAAAAGTATTTTGATAAGATTTTCTTTAAAAATTAATATACACGCAAAATCAAAACCGTATTATTATAACAGTAAAAGCAAATCCATGGTATTTAGTATACCCTGTATTTATTTATTTAACTCCAACACAGCACCTTACAATAATGTAATAATAATTGACTGAAAGCTATACACATTTTTATGAAAAATTACTTGAAACACCTTTATTACAGCACTATAACCACCTGCGCCCATGACCTTCTGTTTACTAATAAGCTTAACCGTATTTCGTTTTGCAAAAGGAGTAAAAAATGCAAGTGCACAGTGCACACATTCTTTATTAATTCGCTATACAGCTCTCTCACCCAAAAAGAGGGGGGCTCAGACTCGACATAAGGTGGCTTCTTTTTGGAGGGTGGGAAATGTTCACCTATATCTTCCCCCTCCTCCTTTTAAGAACAAAGATACACATTTCATTTGGATATGAAAAGAATACGAATTTTTAATATAAAAAACTAACCTTTAAACTCCCGAATAGCAAGTGAACGACGCTATTATATTTGCAGAGTGGGGAGAGTTTTTTGTGGGGTGGCGAAAAAAGTAGAAATTCCCACCTTATGTCTCCCCCTCCCGAAAGAAGAAAGCACACCTGTTCTAATATATCGACGTTTCACTTTTAAATCTCACCCCTCCATCTCTCGCTCTCTCAGCCTCCCACCAAATATCTCTTCACCTTATATTTTTTGTCATTTATATACCTGTTCATCACCGAAGAAAACGAAATACATGATACAGGAATGGAAACAGGTTCCTAACTTATACATAAGTAAAATTACTTTCTATATTTTATAGAATGATACACCTTACACATACATTGCAACGGGAACGGGTACCAGCAGGTACTGTATACCGTATATCGGTATAGTTTGTCCACCTTGCGCCTCATAATCAATCGTTTAAAACAGAAATAGTTATATACTCGTATATGGTTAAACCCATAGTTATTAATTAATGGTCAGGTTCAAATTGTGGATGGGTGATCTGAATATGATACAACTAAAATTATCATACCTTGTTCATTGGTTAATCGTTTATTATACCAAATCCTCACAGCAGTGTGGCAAATTTTGCAATGTAAATGCTTAAAAAAATAATAAAACCAAAGGTGAAGTTATTAGGCAATATGGCGCCGAAAATGTAAGAATATAAAAATTTTTTTAGCTGGCACCATTAGTTTTCTTAAGAGCTTTAAAAAATCGAAATCGGTCAAATGGTTACTGATAATAATTGCTTTTCAATGTTTCGGCCATTTTCCAAAATGGCCGAAAATGTAAGAATATCAAAATTTTTCATAGAATAAGATTTTTAGCTGACATCATTATTTTTCTAAAAAAATTGAAAATTTGAAATCGGTCAAATGGTTACTGTGATATGGATTCTTTTGTAAATCTGCCATTTTCCAAGATGGCGTCTTGAATTTTCGGTCGACCGATTTTCCCCCAAAACTTAGACCGCGAAATAAGTTATATATCCAAATTTCAGCTTATTACGACCACGGGAAGTGCCTAAAATCGATTAAAATCCTAAATTGGCGGCTGTACTACTCCTACTTCTACCGCTCATTTTCCACACCTCGATCGTTAAAATTTCGCATTGTTAACATTGCGAAGTAAAAAGAAGCAATCGAATATAGAGGTACCTGTAAATAAATCTGACAGTAAAACTCCTTCAATAATGACAAGAACTGTTTTTACACACAGGTAATTATTAGCCTATTAAGCCTTTTATATGTAGGCCTATAAGGTAAGTTGCAGAATTTTTTACCCTCATAATTAGTAAAAATTAATATTTTATAATTATGGATTAATTATAGACTAAAATGTCATTTGGATTTGAACTTATTCCAATTTTTGTGTGTGCTTATTATTCGTTATCTTGATTTTGTTGAATGTTTCGCAATTAATACAATTAACAGTTATAGTTAACGTCATTCTACATCATTACACCCTTCTTGAGGATAAAGTATGATAAAATTATTAATGCTATAATAATTAATTACAGGGGTGTGTGTGTTTTAATTTACCTAAGTTAACTTAGGTTATTCAATCCATAACATCCCTTGAGATAGGCTATAAGTATATAGTATTTTTTCTGCTATTCTATTCCTTCTTTAAACTGTTTCCATGATTCCCTCCCCCCCTAAAAAAATTTCCTATACAAGAATACAAGTTAGTGACAGAGGGAGATATTTTTATATATGCAACTTTGTATAAATTGGACGTTTAAACACATAGAGAGAGTGAATGCACGTTGAGGGTGAGATGCAGAGGACGTGAGAGAGTTGAGACCCCTGAGTTAGTGTGACCCAGAAGACTTCTCCCTTCTAAGTTCCAGGTCAATGCATTGTGACTCGAAATCGGAGAGATTTTTTTTGGGAGAAAAAAAAAATGGAAGCAAAAAAAAAATAGTAGATTTAAACCGGGTTAAGAAAAAGTGAATGATGAAAAAAAAAATGGAAAGGGAAAAAAAACTAAAACCAGTTTTATTTTTAAGAGAGAGACAGGTTAAAAAGAGAAATGGGTAAAACTTTCTTTCAACCCTTTTAAAGCTGGCATTAAATATTATTACATGATTTTCAAATTTGGTTATAAATTTGAAATGAAACGTCATGGCAAAACAAGATGGCGGCTTAAGTTCATATCCGCGTAAAATGTGATTATTTTTCTATATAACACAACTTTCACTTATTCTTTTCTTTGATATTTCATTTACATTAGAATTGAAAATTCGCATATGAATATCATATGATTTTCAGAGAAAGTTTTATAATCCGCTAAAATATACTGTATTTTTGCAAAAAGTATCAGGTTTTTTTTCATATAAAAGAGGTGTGTGGATTTTAAAATGTGGTTTTCTTTACCGGCATATACAGAAAACAAACCAAGCGTGTAAAACATATTAAAATGTGGTTTTCCTGAACTTATATAGTGTTTTCGAGACTATTACCACAAAACGTATTTTGGGTCTTGATACAAGTAACACCAAAAGAATCCTAATAGAATTTTATTCAATAAAAATATAGGCTAATCTTAAAAAGGTGTGGAGTTTCGTACAGTTTAAGTAACACTCACTCTAAAATAAATAAAATAATTTTTTTTCATCAGTGATCAAAGAAAGATTTCTGTTACGGTACATCATTAAGATCAAAGATGGCATATAGCCTATACAAACAACCTATACAAACCTATACAAAAAACAACAGGCCTATAGCCTATACAAACCAGGTAAGTCATCTATTTTAATTATTAATTATTCGTAGATATTTAACCAATAAAAGTATAAAACCAAAGGGATACTTTTACTCATCACACAATAAGTCCTAAAATCATCAACTTACTTGAGTTAGCTGCAAATTAGAAAATTTTATAATATTGGAACTGTGGAACAGGCCTAGTTATTATTTCTAAATCTTCACATTATTAAGTTATTTGATAGTAGGCTACCGGTAATAGGCTAATACCAGGAGGTCCTGGACTAGAGGCATCAATGACTATATAGAGAAACTTTATTTATATGAGAAGGACTGATAACACCCAAAATTATTTTTCTAAATCTCTATCGAAGTTAAAAAGTTGTTCCTGATATAGGCCTAGTCTTATTCATTTAAAATTGACTGATAAGAACTAAATAACATTGATCTGACCTTTGTTGATGGAGAGACCACACGAAATGCGAATTTAAAAAAGTTTAATGGAATAAAGAAGAGGAGAGAGTTCTTATATTTACAAACTGAGAACGTGCTTTAGTATTTACACAATAATATAAAAAATTAAGGATGAAAAAAAATGGATAACAGACCAGTGAATGCAAATACACAAATTTTGATGATTCATGTAGGAATACAGATTCAGTTTTGCAGGTGCACAGATGTAGATCTTGTTGCACGTCTTTACATAGTATTATCATATCCTTACAATCATAATGTATCGATATATCGTATTATCGATACATGATTGACGATTTTTATAACGGAACTTTAAGTATACACTTTAAAAACAATATTTTTGAATGAATATTTACTGCATTTTACGTTAAAGAGTCTCATTAAGTTATTACAAAATACCTTTATAAAGTGTTTATTTTGGGACTGATTTGATAGGGCATGTTATATGATTGTTGGTTTATCATTGTTTACAACATACTCCGTAGTTTTCTCTTGCTGCATGCAAAAATTTGAAAAACGCCCATTATGAAATTAGGTTATGAAAGAAAATAATTTAATGATTTCATTTCTTAAAGACACAATTATAGTTACAGACTTACATCTTCTTAAGTTAACATTTTTATTAATTACCGTATGTAGCCTAAGTTGCAAAGAGACAAGAAGAAATATTTCAGTTAGACTGAAAAAATGAAGAATTAGATTTTATCCGCGATTTTAAGTATCGATATTTCAGGGTGTGGTCGAAATTTGATCTTTTTTTTATTTTGAACCCCCTTTTGAGTATCACCCTTATATTTTCCATTTATTTGTCTGGTTACCCCCTTTTTTCAGTATTTTCCCTTTTGATTTACCATTATGCATGTTCAATGTGAATGGAATACTAAATTTTTTTGCATGCTCATTCCTGCGTTATACTCCTACATTAACTTGAAAAGAAAAGTTTGTAAACCGAGATCTAACAACCTATTTCTCCCCCATCTCAATAGAAATTATCATCATCTGGACCTTATCCCATACCGGGGTCGGCCGTACGAGTTCTATCCCTCCATGTCTTTCTATCGCCATAATCTTGATGTGAAAATAGGATCAATTCAATTCAAAGAGTAGGCTATTTTCTTCTACTAATTCCATACAACTGGCGTCTACGTATTTCTTCTACCATGCTTCTACTAAAGGGCCTTTAGTAGAAGAAATACGTTTGATAATACAACAATTCAAGGTTGTGTAGTTCAAACATTTCAATGGAAAATTTGGTTTTAGACTGTTTTGGCAAATACCTGGTCTTTCGTGGAAAACTAAAGTGTTTTACTGATGTTGGATATTGTTTCTATATCGAGCAATTTTAACGAAATTTAAATATATGTTTTGAATTGTTTTATTTTATTGGATAGTTTGTTTTATTTTAACTTATAGGCTACTTTTAAACTGTGAAAACGCGTCGTTGCTGTTTATACGACGCTTTTTCACCCGTTTAAAGTAAGTTAAAATAAAACAATACAAAACATATTTTTAAATTTCGTTAAAATGGCTCGATAGAGACAATTAATATCCAACATCAGTAAAACATGCTTTAGTTTTCCAAGAAAGACCAGGTATTTACGAAAACAGTCTAAAACCAATTTTTTTTGCCATTGCTACACAACCGAATTGGGTTTTCACTGAAAATATTATTATCTTTTCATCAAATAAATATTTATGTCAATAGCGTGTGAACGAAACATTAGATTTCTTTTTGTATACGTATATCGATCGGATCGGGTGGACTTTGCAAAATTTTTCAATTTATATGCTGCTCTGCCACCCTAATTAGTAGCCATTATTTCTACTCACTTTCTCTTTTTTTATTATGTGAAAAAAGGCGTGAAAACATTATTTTTCTTTTAAAATTCCTCCGATAAGGAATGTATGAACATCCTACACTGTTTAGAAATAAATTAAAATAGGTTCGATGCAGGCTCGGTAATAAAATATCTTATGTAACGTAATTATATAGTTTAAGATACATTTAATTTTTGGTCAGTAGCAACTAAAACAACATAAATTGCGACACGCGGGAGTAACACTTTTTTTTGAAATAACTAGTTTATTCAGCCAGTGCGTGGGAAGTTATCGGAGTACATTCTTTGATACCTTGGCATGGTTTTCAAAAACCTGCTGTCCTGTTGTATACAAAATTAATATAAGCTATGTATTTTTTTATTCTTTATCATAACTGAATAATTATTTTTATATTTAGCCTATACTGTACTGTAAAGTGTAAACCACTATACCTTCAATCTCATCAGGATAAAATCTCATATAAACAGAAATTATGTATTAACGTAGAGTCACCTACGTATTTATATAGGCTAAGTGTGCAGTGGCGTAGGAGCCGGTGGGGCAGGGTGGGCACCTGCCTCCCAGAATTTTAGGTGGAGGGGGGGGGAGGAATGTATTGGTTTGTCCCCCCACCCCCAAACAAAAAAGCTGTATATTTTCAAAAATTTTCGCCTCCGGCGGTCTCAATTTTTAACAAAATTACTCAATTTCACCAACTAAAAAAAAACTTAAAAATTTTTCGCTTCTGACGGTTCCTTGGGGCTGCCTCCCCCAGACCCCTGCACTCTCTAGCGCCTGGTCTGCCCCCTTCAAAAGAAATTACCTTCCTACGCGCCTGGCTATGTGATATTATATTGGCCCATGAATTTGGTTATGACAATTACTAATTTTGCCTGCCTTTCGATACAGTTTAGCCTATAGCTTATATACGTTATTTAAGTTATAACCTGTAAATTAATCTGACCGCAATGTGGAATCACAAAAACAGAAGTCCTTGTCCTTCAATAAAAAGTTAGTGAAATATATCTTCTCATTTACCGATACTCAAGTATTAATAATATAACACCTGTTTCCTTTTCATCTATATCGTCATTAATAAAGAAATTAATAAAACATCAAAGTTTACATGGTAATATTATTGAATCCGATTTTATTTAATTTTCTTGAATTATTTTTGCGTGTATTATTTCACAACTTTGTAGATTACTTTTGAAGTATTTGTTAATCATTATTTTGCTTGAATTTTATAATAAACTTTTACAATATTATTTTGTTTTAACTTAAAAACGGCTAATATTATTCAGGTTACATATTTAAGGTAAAAACCTAAAAATTAAATAAAGTTTATTTTAATCCCTGGAACGGGGAAACCCTGATTTTTAGTATTACTGTAACAATTTAATAAAGAAACTGGAGATTTAAAAATCAAGTTATAAAGTTTATATAACAATGCCAAAAATTTACACAAATTAATGTGTCCTATATATTCTACTGTAAATTGGACAGCAGAAACTTTCAAATTTTTACAGATCGAATTCGAAATACTCAGTATTATGTCCTCTTGCACTCTGTTGAGTTTTACCTCCTAGAGTTTTGCATTCATTGCAATGGTAGCTCTATAATAAGCATAGTGTTCAGTTTATAAAAAAAAAACCTCGTAAACGAGTTAACATCAACCTTGACAACAGCGGTTTGCTTGTTGCCGGTAATTAAATCCAGAAACATATTTTTCTTAATTTTAATTCAAAATTACGTTTTTATTTGAATATGACAGCCATTAAAATATTAATAAATTAATCATGTATGAATTGAGGAAAAGCGTAATGTCCTTTTGGATTAATGAGTTGAGATGATGTGGTGTGCGCGGATGGTCGCAGGAAGCAGGGGGAAATCTAGATGAAGCGGTATCCGTAAAATCTTGCACCTATACCGAAAAACCAGGTAAATTTTCGAAAAATTTGCATTATTCCCGATTTTGCGTGATGACGTAATATTTGTTTTGCACTTTGAACCACAAAAATTTGTAGTGAAATGTGGACAGACAATTTAGTCATATTGAGAAGTAGGAATCAGTAGCTTATTTAGAGGGCTCCCCCCAAAAGCAAAATAAATTTGACTTGAAAAAAAAAATCGCCTTTGGAAAAAAAAAAATGACGCAGCCCCCCAGCCGCCGAAGGCGAATTTTTTTTTGGAAGGCGATTTTTTTTAAAGGGCCAGACTCCCTGCGCATATGTTCAAAATTTGTGGGACAAAGTCCGGCCCCCCCCCCTCAAATAGATTTTTCTGGATCAGTCTGCCACTGGTAGGAATATCATCTATTTTAGCAGCTAACTTACTCGTTAGTATGAATGAGTATTTTTACTTTCATTAATAAATAATTACAAAGTAATATTTTCAATAGAAAATATTTGTGATTTTTTTCTATTCGAAGTAAGTTAATTTACAAAATCATCTCATTTTACGGGTACAATATACCGTAGTAATTATTAATTATTAGATACACTTTTTTAAATTTAATATAGGGCGATATTAGCCAATATAACCAATAAAAAAATTGAACATATAATTTATTGCATTTTCCTCCTTACTCCTTAGGTTTCCGTCATAATTTTTTTTTTCGTATAACAAAAAAAAAATCTGTTCATTTATAATTTAATTTCTTTTTCTTTTCTTTTCTCTTATTTGCTTTACTCTTTTTATTAATTTTTAAACTAATTTTGAAATTTTAAAATATCTAAGTTTATATGCCAACTCTATAAAAAATAAGTTAAAAGAAAATTAATTCTTCCAAAAAGATTAAATTATAATAATGAGTTACAAATTACAGGTAAATTACCTACGAACTAAGGGGTATATGAAAAAAACAAAATTAAAATTGCTTGAGTATTTTTCTCTTGAAAACTATGAAGATTTCAAAAGACCAAAAATAAGGATTACGGTATTACGAACTCCCGATCTCCATGGACTATCTCGCTTTCCCAATTTCTAATTTCTATTATTGATAATGTTTTAAGAATTACACAGATGCATAATTAGTTCTTTCGTTGAAGGAAACTGACACGTAATGATAACAACTCTAAGAAACAGCCTACCTCGGTTACTTCTACGTAGATGGGTGCAAGTAACAAAATACTGCCGTAACAACCAACACACAGTTCCACGAGAGGCACCCCTTTACGAGGAAATACGGATACCCGTGCCGTGGGGACATATTGCAGGTATACTTTTTTCTTAGTTTGTCTGGTTTACAATTTGATTCCCACTTGTTGCCAGTTGTTGCAAAGACTTAACTTGTGAAAATCTACTCGTGAAATGATTTCCCATTTAAATTTTTATGATAGCCTAGTAGCCTACCTATTGACTGCATGATATTCGTAGTTCCCAATGACTTGTTCTCCACTTGTTATACCTCGTAATACGAATCTAAACTAAGATGACTTTCTTCTTTTACCTCCATAGCTAAGTCGTGGGGCAAGCCAGGCGGTCTGCCAATCCTTGCTGTACACGGCTGGCTCGACAATGCCAACACATACGCCACACTGGCACCTCTGCTTCTTCCCAACGTCCACATGGTTGCCATCGACCTCTCTGGCCACGGACAGTCAACGTGGCTTCCTGTTGGCGGTCGATATCAGATACTCGACTGGGTCATGGACGTCCGGAGGGCTATCGAACACTTGCAGTGGAAGAATGGGCTCACCGTAATGGGTCACAGCATGGGAGCCGAGATAGCCTTACTGTTTGGGGGTGCCTATCCTGACCGAGTCGAAAAAATTATCTGCATCGACCCCATGTGCGCTTATGCACTTCCCGGTAGTGTTCATCCTGAAAACTATAGACACATCTTCGAGGAACTAATCGAGGAATCGAACTTACCGAGACAGGAAATGAGAGTGACACACTTCGACAAGGCAGTGGAGAGATTGGTACAGCGTTTTGATGGATACATTCTGGAAAGTTCTGCTCGTCTCATAATCCAACGGGGTAAGTACGGTATGATTGTTGAACATTTCTAGCAAGAGTATTGGACAAACCATAAAGTTTTTGACCCACAATATCCACCTCTTTTGGTGGAGATGAAGGTACACCAAATCCTCTAGGTTTCCGTCTTTGGTTTAGTACAAAAAGAAATAACCAGGTCATAAATTTAACAAAATAATGAAACACAGTGTAATTGCTGCTTTATAGGTATCACAGAAGTTAGTGACAATCTCGTCGTTCTCAATCGGGACCCTAAATTAAGGAAATACGAAAACTTCAACAACATTACGGCAGAAGAACTAACAGCTTTCATCAACTGTGCAACCGCCGACATGCTACACATCAAGACGTCTCGCGGTTTTTTCGTTAAAGGAGCTTCGATGCAGCGCTTGGAAATTCGACCTTCCAACATCAGGAGTCTGGAAACAGCTCACGTGGAAGGAAATCACCACGTTCACATCGATTATCCTGGAAGGGTGGTTCCATTTATCCGAAAATTTTTGGGAATTTGATGAAACCTTAATTCTCCTGTCTTAACTTAGATTACTTTTTAAGAAAAAATCAATGGGAATTTTAATTCCGATTGTATAAGCTTCTTGGAAGAAATATTGCTGTTACCTTATACTCGCGAGAATCGATACTTGTAAGAGTTGACCTTGAAACATACATATTTTCGAAGAATGATATGGACAAACAGACATAATTCCTTATTCCTGATCAAAGAGTTCATTTCTTTTGGTTAGGAAAGAGTATCTCTCTTATAGTCCATTTCTTTAAAGGTCAACGGGTATCAGCTCACGAGATAATTTAGAAAAACAAATTTTACCATTTCCCCTCTTGTAATGCGTACAGTTCAAATTTAAAGACGAATGAAACCACTTCCTCGTGTCAAACTCTATTGGTGATTTTACTGTCTTAAATTAATATAGTTTCTTTCGCACCGATAAGTTATTTAGGCCTACTCTTTCTTACCTTACCAGAGGACACAATTTCTGACAATTTCAAAACAGGGATTGCGGGTCTAAAATGAAATGACCAATCCAAAACCTTTTATACAAAAAAATACATCTTATACCTGAAATTATGTACGGTACCAAAGTTGCCAAACACGAAAATTTGATAGGTGATACCAAGGATTTACACACAAATCCTTGGTGATACATAACATTATAATTTATGAAACATGAGTTAAGTTGTTTCAAGAAAGAGTGGTGGTTCAGAGCTTTTTGTACTTTGGTACAGCTGTACCTAAATTAAATATAAATCAAAATAAATCAGTAAAAAATCAAATTTATAAATAATAATTGTAACTGACGTTGGTTTGATCAATTCAAAAAGCAAATAATTTTTTTTAGCTCCGATTGAAATCTTGTAAATAAAGTTATTATATTATTTAACATGTTAAATAAAATAAATTTTAATTATTATAATTATTAATGTTTAAATTATTAATGTTTAAATTATATTAAAAAATGAACTGATAACTGGGGACACACATGAACAATAAAGTCAGCCACACACGTGCAAATAAAATAAAATTTTGTCCCATCACGTGAACATAAAGGGTGAATTTTTACATCGAGGCAACGGGTTTCTCCTGTAGTTTTGTTTAAAAAAATTGAGCAATTTTATCGACAGTGTGTGGCCGATTTTAGATGCCAAAGAGGAACTCTCAATTCAAAATTTCTGGGCCAATTTAACAAACCATACATCAAAGCGGTATCATTCACACTTGACTAAGTTTGTGAGTGGGTGTAACGTTTTAATAAACCAGATTTCTTTTTGGATGATTGATAAATAAACACGCCCTAATAATTCCTTCTCATTCTATTCATCGTTTTGGCTCGCTCGCGCGTACGACAGCACGTGACAAAAAGAAAACCAAAGTTTTCCCATGAAGAAGAGAGATGGGCTACAAAAAGGGAATCAAGAATGATCATCTCTTATGTGTATATAATCCTTAAACTCTACCATCTTTTCTACTGGTTAATGGCTACTAACGACGGGGGGCCTCCTTTTACTTGGGATGGCAGATGGCTCCTTTATTTCGGGGTGTCCGAATACAATTTTTGTCAGTTTGAAAGATTCACGTCAAAAATATATTTATTTTTCTTACGGTGCACACTGCACAGTCAGATAATACTCATAGTTCGGCGTCAAGTTATAAGATTAGAAACTCTTCAAGTGTAATAAGTTACTGTTTATAGGCACCGTAGTTCCTAAGTTAATTCCTTATATTTTCGTAATGTTAAAAATATGGCGCAAGCTGCCATTTTTCTTAGCTTCACAGGGGCTCTTCAGCGTGAGTAGAGGATCGAATTATGGCACTTTAGTGATATAAAAGTGTTTAACTTACATTTTCTTTACGATGTGCTCGTACAGTACAGAAGGTGTTGGTATAAGCTTTGATTATAGAAATACCGGTATCTCACTATTTGTATAAGTTCGTGTATTAAACTGCTAAAATTGAGAAGTTTGAAGGGAGCTATAGGAAGAAAATAATGAATTCCCTAAAAGCGCGGGACATCCCTTCAATCATTCGCGCGATGTTAATTCTCGTATAAGTCGTATAGACTTATATCCACTTTACTTGAATAACTTCGGCCTTGCTGTCTGATATTTAGTGCCAAGTTACTGTGTAATGGGATGACTACCTCGTACAATTCGTACTATTGGTTTTTCTTAATTTTCATTACTTAATACGACAAACAATATTAGAAATAAATAAGGTCCCGTATTCATACACACAATTGTTACTAATAAATCCTTCGTAAATTAGTATCAATTGTGTGTATTAATACGAGACCTTATTTGTTTTTAATTTTGTTTGTCGTTTAATTAATGAAAATTAAGAAAAACCATTACGAATCGTAGGAGGTATTCATCCCCTTAAGAGAATTATAAGCTTTTTCGTTTTATGAGTAGACTACACAAAATTTTGTGTATCCCTGATGCCTATAAGTTACCTGGGGTTTCTCGTCTACTCATTGGTTTTAATCATCTTTATACTGGTTAGATCAATACATGCACCGTAATTTGCTATATACTTGTATTTTAGGAGGTTGGGTCAGTAGCTGCGGCGTAAGTCGGCGTAGTTCATACCACCTGCAAACCCCTGCTGTTTTTCGCTTAAAAAACCTTTATCACCTCTGGTCATTCCAGTTATAAGATACACAAAGGTGGGCTATGATAATTCTATGTGATACTGACCATATAACGACACCCCTTCTGTTCTTTTGTTGGACTTGACGCTAATCTGTTAACTAGACCACCCCCTATATAATGCGGTGATGTGGCCCCCACGTGCCTGATGAAAAAAAAAAAGTTGCAGAGAAATAAAAACTAGATTTTGATATAAAGACGTTATATATTTGTGTTATTATTTATGTGACTTTGCAGTCATGAGAAAACTGAGATTCAACGGATGATATTGAAGCAACAATGGGATGACCCATCGTAAAATTTTAAAATATTCTTTTGAGCCGGATAAGGACAGTTGAATTAATAATTTTTTAAGAATAGGTCAGAAATGAATTATGCCATACATATTGTGGTGGACAGATGGACATTTTTTTTTGAGTAAGTCATAAAGATTATGACAAATAAGTTATGTGACAAAGTTTATACTTTTTATGCGAATAAAAACGAAAAGGCTTTTCGAAAAGGAACTTTACGAGCAGTATTTTTTATATTATATGAGTTCTAAGAAATCTTTTTTAAATTCTGTATATAATTATATCATAAAGTGATTTAATCAAAAAATTGGTCAATGTAAAGGTTATTTATTTTTTTTTTTTGAGTGAGCTTTAATTTTTTTGTTGCTGTCTATAATGTTGGGCTATCAGGTCCAGGCCTATTATTATTGTCTGTGTGTGTCTATTTGCTTTAAAAAGCAGGTAGAAGTGTATATAGTTTAGCTGTACCTGAAATTTTTCCATATGTTTTAACATTGTAAGTTAAAACATTGTTAAATATGTTTTGCCATGGTTTTTAACATGTTTAACTTAAACATTTAAAATGTTTAAAAACATGTTTTACAATGTTAAACATATAGAAAATTGCAGGGACCGCTAAACTACACTTCTACCAAGAAGCATGTGTAATACTAAGTAATAAATTTTGCTTTTTTATAAGTTAAAAATAAACACAGCTCCAGATCAGTAAGAAATATTTATAGAATAAGAGTATGATCCCCCATTTTGGAAAATTGGGTTATAACTTAATTATGTGAAATTTGATTTCGGACTATTAATTAATTCGGAAATTTGATACTGTTGGACTATTATATATGGGTCTCCTTTCTCAGCAGACAGCACCGTATTATTACTGTTTATTTTTACTGATATAATGATGAACATGAATCATATTCGTAAATCGAAATAATCATATAAATATTTTACTTTATACGGGGTTAAAACTTAAGAACAAGTAATATACACCATGCAGCAAGAAAATCGGACATTACGGATTAGCCTAATAAAGTATCCATCCGCATACACGGAAAAATATGCAAACAATTTGGTCCTCTTGCTCCTGTTCAGTTTTCTCAGAATAATACATCAAGAGTATAAAGCAATATTGCATTCATAAAAGACTTAAGTATAACGGGCCAACAGTGTATATGTATTGCAGTAGGTCATAAGTCCTTTTGATTGAAAATGCGATCACAAAATGGCTCTTGGATGCGAGTGAAATCAGACGTAGAAGGTGGAAGGAGGGTGAGCCTGTCTAGACGGATTTCTTATTCACCGACCCTCCTACCTCCGATTTTTATTGTATCATCGCAATTTCATTCATAAAAAGTTTTTTTTCGGGAGGAGAGAGATAAAATGCGCGGCGATGAAAAATAAGTTTTGCATAATGAATTCATCTATAGAAACTCCCCCTCCCGCTTCACCCGACTTCCTCTTTTCAAATTATTTTATTATTGTGCCACTGGGTCAGACTAATATCAGGTAACATATGCTATATAACTTATAGTACTATAGGTGAATGCCAGAGAAGCATAGTAACGGATATTTGGGATGATAAAAAAAGTTTTGTGTGTATATTTATGAGGAATTTAATTCATAATTTGTTAGCTGTAAAATATATAGCCTATTCCTTACTGCTGTTTCAGCAGGAAGTTTGTGATACTTCAGTTTTTCGACTCTCAAAATATAGCCTATATGCCTGCACTACGAGTATAAGCAAGAGTATATAATTCAAATATTTGAATTATATACTCTTGGTATAAGTATAAAAAGTACACATGTGTATCATATCATAAACTATTTAACTGACGATTAAGTGAATAGGTCGAGATCAATGTCGATCACAAATACTCTAAATCAATCTACTATAAAGTATGTCATTGACCCCTTATAACTTAATATGTCATAACTTACCTTTGTCGTTTGTTAGAAATCATGACAACTAAAAAATATGCTATATAAGAACTTTAAAAAATTTCTTTCTAACTTATAGGCTAACATTAAGAAACCTTATGATAGAAAAATTAGAAATTTTATCAAGAGGGAAATTTATACTAATGGAATTAGTTTTATTTGGGAGACACTTAGGCGAGAGGCAACTGCAAGAGAGGGACGCATGTAGAGGCCCCCAGTCTCAGACAGACTATCGAACTGGGGCTGTTAATTTTCTACTTGCCTCCATTCTCTTCCAGTTGTCTCTCGTCTCTTGTTTCTCCCAAACTGCTGTCTATTCTTACTCGTTTATTATAGGCTGTACCTCTGAATATTTTGTGTTGCTGATTAGCACTTTTCGTAAATGCAATTATTAATGAACGTAGTAAGTTACATCACACTATACACCCGTATACTCATAGGAAATATACAACTATTGGAGGGTTGGATATCCGAATATACATGTGATTGAGACACGAGTAGTTTTGCCTTCGGATGAATATCTGTTTGAAAAAATCT
>JAQGBM010000212.1:0-16104 GCA_034698405.1 Symphylella vulgaris | reverse complement strand
AGTGCCAAAACGCGCATTGCAAAACGCAGTTTACCCCCCCCCCCCCTAGCTACGCAACTGTCTTTAGGTGTAAATAGCACCGATGGTGGAGAGGTCAGAGGGTGAAACCCCAGGAATTTTTGGTTTCAAAATGTAAGTAAATTTGGTGAATATTTTAGGCATGCTGTCTCTAGTTCATCAAGCCCACTGAATACTGATTATATATTACTGAATCATTCGACAATAAAATAGATTTTTTTTTAAATCCAAGGGGGATAGGGGAGCAACTGCCCCTTCCCCTGGCCCTTCCCGGCGATCATGGTTATAGAATTAATGCGCGCACTTACAGAAAAATGAAGTCCAACTGTCCAATTAAAGAAGGACGTCTTCCGGACATCCACAGTAGTTCCTCGATGACACACTGAGGTTGGACGTCCAATTTTTGAGGTTGCCAGGTTGGACTCCAATTTTGGAAATTTTGATTCAAAACTATGGAGGTCCAAGCTTGGACGTCCTGTGGACGTCTTTGATACTTCCACAGAAAGTCCTCGACACACATCAGGTCCAGATGAGGACGTCCTCCCGGCGTCCAAGCTTGCACCTAAATTATAGTTTGGATCAAAAATTGGACGCGTCCAACTAGTCCTCAGTGTGTCATCGAGGAACTACTGTGGATGTCCGGAAGACGTCCTGTGGACGTCCTTCTTGATTGGACTTCATTTTTCTGTAAGGGTGGGTTCACTATATAATTATAAAAAAATTTCGGCTCTTGCTTATTCGGTTCTTTAAAAATAAATGTTTATGTTCAGAACCCTGATTATTTATTCCTCTTCAACATCAAAATTTTATTAATCCTGAATGAATAGACTACAAGGAGAGATAGCCTAAATGTCGGCTACTAACCCCTAATTAATACCGTAGGCTACGTTATGCATCCTGTGTTCCTTTTATACACTCCTCCTACACGTAAACCTTTTCCAAAATCCTATATAATCTCAGCTACATCCTCTCTAACGTTAATTAATTAATAAAACACCTTAAGACTTCATATTAATTACATTTTGAAAATAAATACTAAATCAGTAGGCGTAATAAGTTACGTAGAAAGCTGCATGGTATCCTATAAGTTATATAGGCATTACGTACCGAAGAAGAAGCCATGCCGCATGAAATATTACGAGCTACGGTAGGGTAAACTGTTCTATTATTGGCACACCCCCCCCCCCAGTTATTGGCACCCTTCGTACAACCAATGGGGTTCTGGGGTATTTTTGTTTATTTTTTGAATGCGCCAATTACTTATGGGGTGCCAAAAACTGGGTTTTTAACAACTTTTTTTTTTTGTTTTACTATATGTATAACATCTTAAAGACGTAGTATCTGTTTTTTTGAACTCGACTTTTCTTTCTATTTGAGGCGTCATACGTGCTCGTTCTCTGCCTGTAGCTGTTAGAAAACGAGTATGTTACTCGTACACTCCCCTCAAATAGAATGGACAAGTCGAGTTCGCGTCGCGAACTGAAAAACAGATACAATGTCTTTAAATAGAAACATATGCAAACTTCTGGGACTTACGTTCGTATATCTCCCGAATTTCGCCGGTGAACAGTTGACAATTTTTAAAGCGGAAACCTCATTAGAATGGTTTACTCGAGTCTATCTGGGATTTCCAATCAGCTGGTCATCGATGCAAAATCCTTAAAATAGTGAAATAAATAATTATTTAAAGCCTTTATTATACTTATTAAATTTCAGAGTTTTGGTTTGCTATTTCAATTCAAAAGAGGATCTCGTCAATGCAAAGTCCATTCTAGAAAAACAGACTGTACAGGACGATGCTTTACATGTTTATGACGAAAGTCCGGGAGTTCCTAATTCCAATATTAAAATTTTTATGGGAAAACGAAATTTGAGCAAACTTATCCAAGAATTAAAAGATGCCCTTCCCGGTGCCACAAACATTAAAGCTGATAGGAAAAGCATGGGGTAAGTAATGGAACCGGATCTGAAACATGTACAGTGTATTATAGTATTAGGAAAATTTGCTTTTAGGAAGAATACCGTACAGTACTGTTAGTCTGTTATTACTTTATATTTTTTTTTATAGAACTGAAATAGCAGTTTCATTTCCAAACTCCCAAGCTGCTTCAACTGGGTACCAATATTTGGCTGACACAAGGATAGGGGATTCACTCCTATTGCCCAAATATGTGGCACCCAAGACCAAAATGACGTAAGAAAACACTGCACAGTAATTTGATTTATTGTTTAGGCTAATTAAAGATCAATCCTATAATTAAGTTGTAAAATTTTTATTCCTTTATAGAGCTGAGCCTAACAGTGGTTTTTCAGCTTCGAAAGGACCTAAAAATCACATTCGATTTGGCGAAGATGAAGAAGAAAATGATGAAGTTGATGGTTTTGATTCAGATGATTAATTTAGTTGTAGAGGATATGACTTTTTAGAGGATATGTTTTTTATCATTTATTTTTAAACATTGTATATTGTACTTGGATGAAAATAAAGAGTTGTATTTGATAATACAAACATGTAAAGGGTTATGTTACTAGCCAGATCCTATAATTATATTTTTAAATTTAAAGTGCTAGAGACATTTACATACTTGGGGGAAAATGTCACAATCTATGGTTTACGTCAGGGGTCCGCAACTATATTTCGTAGCGGGCCAAATTAGGCCCTTTTTTTTCGCGGGCCATGATATGAAGAAAAAGGAGAGAAAATGGCTTAAAAAAAGAGAAAAATTGGCTTAAAAATAGTAAAGTAGGATATTTTTTTTTTGGTCACGACGGGCCAAATTTTGAGGCTCCGCGGGCCGCCAGTTACGGACCCCTTCTTTACGTGTATAATGGGGGGGGGGGGGGGAATGCGCGTGACTATTACACGTGATCGAGCCATAATGTAGTTGGTGGCATTTTTCCTTATGTATGAATTTCATTTTCCTCCCTACTGAATTTCTACTTTTTTCTAAATAAAAATTTTAACCAATCGACGGAGATTTAAGTTAACTTGTAATATCAGTAATTAATAACGAAAGTAAAATTTATTAGTGTTCAGTAAGTTGTTAATGTCCCCCAGGCCCTAGAACTCTGAAGTAATTTCTATTGTATTAAGTTGATACATGATACTGTTCACAAAGTTGGCGCGAGTGGGTAAAAAAAATAATTTTAACTGCTATATTCCTTATTAATCTAAGGTATTTATAGTCCAGTGCATTTAGGTTTTAACCCCGGCATTGATAATGTCTAAGATTCCGGGGTAGTACCCAAACCCGCCTCCGGAACTTCGGGTAACTTTATTTGGTTTTAATAGCTTCAGTATTATAGACCTACTAAACATACCCTCAATTTAAAGGAATCTTAGACATTATCAATGCCGGGGTTTGGCCCAAATTTCAGCTATAAATGCACTGGACTATTACCAATTTGGTTTAATTTAATATAATAATTTATAAATATAGCATAGCCTATTTTTGCAGTGCAATAATCGGAATCAGCTGATTTTGTTATTGTTTATTTCGCGCATCTTTCGCGCGTCAGCTGATCCTTTTTGATTGCAAGAAAATGTTTCAACTTTTTAAAAAATGCATGTATTAACTTAATATTGGTAATACAGTTTTACGTAAAATGAAGTAAATTCTTGTTTTGCTTGATTAAAGTTTAGTAAAAGCAAAATTTCTTAAAATAGAAAAATGAGAAAAAGCACTATTTTCCTTTTCACACGTCTACAAATATTTTACTTCCGGTAACACGTTAGGCCTATCGTAAAAAAACACGTATGGTGGTTACTTTCCATTGGCAAAAATGTTTATTTTTTTAATACCACGTATTTAATATAATTATAGAGTTTAAAATTATACGTGTTATTACATCTAATCTTTATCTGGAGGTCATTCACCATGGATGAAAAATTTAAAAGCTAATATTATTTCAAAACGGTTCCGAAATAGTCTCTGCTGATGAAAAAATTTCTGGATTTTTCTGATTTGTAAGTTATTATAAAATAATAATAATTACTGTAGTACAGTTATATTTGCAGTCAAATGAACAACACTATCCTAGAGTACTGAGAAGTTTAGGTTATATTTAGACGGTAATTATTTAGACATAAGGATTTGTAAATATATAGCCCCAAATGCACCAAAATCATAAAATCTGTTACGATTGCGATAGCATACCAACTGTGCAGCCTAGCCACCCTGGCCTAGCTAACTAGCTGAGGCTTGATCTGAAAATTGCTAGCCTACTAGGCTACAGCTACAGGCGTCAATTTTACAGTTGAAATTCTCATTCATGTGATTGCCTACAGCCCTAGCTGCCCTACACTGTAACTTATGTATATCGTGTAGGTCTATATCGATGTCACATTACATTTTCAAATGAAATGCAATAATGCATATTATAAGTCAGTGTGTATGTAAGTACTGTAATCTATTCTTATACTGTAGTGTAAAATAGATCCTGTTGTCGATAGGACCAGGTCCAATATAATTAAGACTTAAATAATCTTTTTCAATTGATGCTCATTGCTCACTTACGTTTCTGTGTTATCATAATTCTTTCTTTTCAGATCTTAGAAACTGCTAAGGTAGCAATTTGTCAAAATGATTGTTAGAGACAACAAAATATATGTCATCCAGGAGGAGGCGAATCTAGTCGTTATGGCCATGAGAAGGGGTATGAGGTGGTCTTCACATTCAGCTCAGGTGGGTAACTTGATCTTTTGTAGTTAAATGGGTCTATTTGCTAAATTTTCACCCTGCCATTTTTTGTGTTGGTTAGGTAGCCTACTTAATACCTTTTGAAATAGAAGTTTTCTCAGTTTTGAACTTGAGATTGATTTTAACATTTCTAGTGAAACATCGGTAGAATGTTACTTTAAGCATCCATGAGGAAAAACATGCAACAGCCCGCCGGTGGGGAGCGAGGAGAGAAGAGGGAACAGAGCAGAGAGGGAGAGAGACGTTGTTACATGTTTTTCCTCATGGATGCCTATAAGTCCTTGGCCGGTAGAGTTAACCTTTATGTCTCCAGCAAAATACCGATGTGTGTTATCATGGTGTTATCATGGTGTTTCCATGGTGTTATCATGGTTTTACCATGGTGTTACCATGGTGTTATCATGGTGTTACCATGGTTATCATGGTCATCCATGGTTATCCATGGTTTTCCATGGTATATCCATGGTTTTCCATGGTTATCCATGGTTATCATGGTTTTCCATGGTTATCATGGTTATCAATGGTTATCATGGTTATCCATGGTTATCATGGTTATCCTTGGTTATCATGGTTATCATAGTTATCCTTGGTCATCCATGGTTATCCATGGTTTTCCATGGTTATTGATGATTATTGATGGTTATCATTTTGCTGGAGACATAAAGGTTAACTCTACCCCTTGGCCTAAAGTAACATTCTACCGAAACATCACTTGCAGACTATGCACCATAGTTTTCTACAAATTCTATGGTCATCTAAAATGTCTACTTAACTATGAACATTGAAACTGTACTACTGTGTGTCTAAATCTTTTTTAAAAAATGTATTTCAGGAATTTCCCGATCCCCTAGTAAAAGATTTGATGGACCTAGATGACACGTTAAAAAACATTACAAGTAAGTCTTGGCTTGTGGGTGTATGATTAAATTTGTAGGCTAGATCTTTTAATTTAATTCTACCCTTATTTTGAACAGGCCTTAACGACATAGATCCTAATACCTTTTTAAATCCATTCCTTGAGATAATAAGATCAGAAGACACATTGGGACCTGTTACTGGAGTCGCACTTTCCTCCGTATCCAAATTCATTTCTTATAATTTATTGGATCCTGCAAATCCATTAGTCCAAGCAACGGTAGAAAATATTGCTGATGCAGTGACCCGGGCCAGGTTTGTAGGTACCGATTCAGGGTCTGATGAAGTGGTTCTCAAGAAAATCCTGCAGGTTTTATGTAGTCTGCTTCACTCCCCCGTGGGATACCTACTCTCTAACGAATCAGTGTGCGAAATCATGCAATCTTGCTTTAGAATCTGCTGTGAAGTCAGGCTCTCTGGTAAGTTTTTTATTATTTTATATATAATTTAAATGACTTATTTAATAGTAAAATTTTATTTTCACAGAACTTTTGAGGCAGACAGCTGAGCAAGCTCTTACTGAACTAGTTCAGCTACTATTCACTCGATTACCACAGTTTACTGATGATAAGTATTCACTTCGACATAGAAAGGTTAGTCTGGAGTTGGGTTAATAAATTGACTCTGCTCTGGGATTAGGAGATAAATTAATTTTTATTTGTGTAGCTTGAAGTAACAAGATTAGACGAAGGAGGCCGAGGGAAAAAGAAATCACCCAGAAACAAACGTAGTAAACAGCAAAGAACCCCCAATCCAGTAGTAGCTGCCGTCCCTGAGGAGGTTGTCCAGGAAGCTGTCCCTGTTCCTATCCAATTAGATGTCCAGGAGACAGTCCCTGTTCCTCCTCAGTCCAATTCTGTCGACGAATCGGGACCTGCCTCTATCGTCCAAAGTCCCGATGGGGATCCACCATCCCTGGAGGACAGGGGAGGAACATTGATGGGGGTAGATGGGATTGGAGGACTAGTTTGTAGCACCGGCGAAACGCAAGAAGGAACGGGAACTAAGGAGGTTGCTGAGCAGGATGGAACGGCTAGCGGAACCGAGAGCGTCGAAACGGAACTTTCTTCCAGCTACAACGGTTCGATTCCCGAAACGATTCCCAGTCCCGAGACCTACGTCAATCCTAGAGGAATTAGATTTACGACTCAGTCTTCGAAAGAGGGTAAGAGAGGTTCGAATCTCCTATTTTGAATGTATTTCATAGAGTTATTACTGTAGTAGGAAAATTTTCAGAAAATGTGAAAAAATAGGAAACTTTTTCAAATTTTAGATTTTTTTTTTTTTTGGGAAGAAATTTTTTTTTTTAGATTTTTATTCCCAAAAAAAAAAAATTTAATTCTGAAATTTACACCTGGAAAATGGAAAAAAATTTTGAGCCACTAATTTTTCAAATTACTTAAAAATTTTCTCGTAAAATTTTCCTAATTTATAATTTTCTGGAAAATTCACATTTCAAATATTTTTACAGCAATGGAAGCCATAACCCCCCATGGACTCCCCTGTGTTCGAGAACTGTTCCGGTTTCTCATTTCTCTCATCAATCCCCTGGAGAAGCAAAACACGGTGCTCATGATGCACATGGGTCTAAGGCTCCTCCAGGTCGTCATGGAAACAGGATCGGCTCACCTCTGCCGATTCCAGACTCTTCTGACTTTGGTCCGTGACGAACTGTGCCGTAATTTATTGCAGGTAGAGAGTTGGTTGTTGTTAGATTTCTTTAAAGTATTTTAGAAATACTTTAGAAAATGTATAATTAATTTCAGCTTTTGGAATCGGAAAATCTTTCCATCTTTTCATCAGCATTGTACGTGAGTTTCTGGGTCTTTGAGTCAATGAGGGCCCACCTCAAATTCCAGCTGGATATGTACATGAAGAAGTTGAGCGAACTCCTCAGTAACGAATCGTCCAAAGTGTCATACGAGCAGCGGGAATTGGTCCTAAGATCACTGCTCCAACTCTGGCGACTCCCTGGATTCGTATCGGAACTCTATCTCAACTACGATTGCAGTTTGTTTTGCTGCAATCTATTCGAAGATACAACCAAATTGTTATCTAAGGTAATGTTCTCAGACTTTTATTATTAGAATGACACACTTTTAAGGACTACTAAGGGCTTTAAGGGCACGTTTAAGGGCTAATTATTAGCTCTTACAAGGGCTAAAATACCCTAACTAAGAATTAAAACAAAAAAATAATAAAATGTTTTCTTTTGGTAGTTGGCATTTCCAGTCGACGGTCTCTATCACACGCATCTCTTGTGCCTAGACGCCCTTTTGACCGTGGTTGATCGGATCGAAGGCCACTGCCACTCTCGCATCATCTCGTCGCGGGACCAGAAAGCCGGATTCGAACCGAAAGAAGAAGCCGAGCTACCTTCGTACGAAGATCTGGCTGCAATCAAACACAGGAAGAAGCTCCTGGCGACCGGAACGAGCATGTTCAATAAGGACGAGAAGCCCAGCGCAGCCATCAAGTTTCTGCAAGAAAACGGAATCCTGAATCCGGAAGCTGACACTGAAGAAATTTCGAGGTTCCTCCGCGAAAATCCGCAATTGGACAAGACGAAAATAGGCGAATACATAAGTAACAAGAAAAATGGATCCGTCCTACAAGCATTTGTCAAGTAAGCAGAGTTAGAGATAAATAAGGCTTAAATTAGTGTTTTCTACTGTCTGGTTTAAAAAAAAGATTTAATACTATATTTAGGAAAGTTGGACTTAAAACAGGGTTAAGTTAGGCTTAACTTCTTTGTCATATATTTTGTAGGTCTTTTAATTTCGAGGGTCTTAGAATAGACGAAGCCCTTCGCCTCTATTTGGAGACTTTTCGAATGTCCGGGGAGGCTGCCGTTATTTCGATGCTTCTCGACAATTTCGCTGCGCACTGGCACAAATCAAACAACGAACCTTTCGCTAACAACGACGCTGCCTTTACCCTCGCCTACGCCATTATAATGCTCAACGTCGATCAGCACAGCGTGGTTGCTAGAAGACACAATATTCCTATGACAGTAGAGGTAAGTGAACATTTTCTTATTTTATATTCTTGAATAAAATAATTAATTTAAATTTTAAACAGGACTTTAAGAAAAACGTTCGAAAGTGTAATGGTGATTCAGATTTCGACCAGAGCATGTTGGAAGACATTTATAACGCCATCCGAGGCGAAGAAATAGTGATGCCAGCCGAACATACTGGACTTGTGCAGCAGAATTATCTCTGGAAGGTGCTATTGCGCAGGGGCAAGACCCAAGAAGGGACCTTTATTCGAGTAGAAGATGGGACCTACGACCTGAATCTGTTTACAATGATGTGGGGATCTACCGTAGCCGCACTTTCTTACGTGTTCGATAGAAGCGACAATGCTGCTGTTTTACAGAGGACTATATCTGGCTACAGGTAAGTCTGCCTCTTTTAGAAAGGGTTTTTTGGTCTTTATTCATTGTCTAATAATTCTAATATTTTAGGAAATGCGCCATGATTTCTGCCAATTACGGAATGAGCGACGTATTTGACAATCTCATCATCTCGCTCTGCAAGTTTACCGCGTTGCCAATGAGCTGCGATTCTTCCGAAAGCGCCGCCAGTGCTGCAGTTGGCTTCGGCCTCAACTGGAAGGCTCAGCAGGCTGCTCGAACCGTATTCGGCTTGCTGCACCGGCACGGAGATATTTTGCGAGAGGGCTGGAGAAACCTGCTCGACATAATTTTGCAACTTTATCGAGCTAAACTGCTTCCTACCGAACTGACTCAGGTAAGAAACCCCTTTTTTTCAATTTTTGAACAATTTTTAAAACTGTAACATGAAATTATAGGGAGTGGATTTTGTTTCGAAAAATGGGACCGTGTCTTTACTCAAGGAATCAGCCCCGATCCAACGATCCGAGAGCGGTCTATTGGGTTCGCTCTACTCCTACATCAGTCTGACCAGCGGAGAGAATGCCGGGAGGACGGCGGGAAATTCCCCGGAAGACAAGAAGGCGATGGAAAACGCGAGGGAAGTGATTGCGGAGTGCCATCCTGAACTTATAATGTCTGAAAGCAGGTTTCTGAGAACAGAATCACTCCAGGAATTGGTTAAGGTAAATATTGGCAAATACATTATAAGTAACAAGGCGAAAAGACTGTCTTCAATCAAAAAATCCTACTGTAGTTCCTTAGGCTTAAATTAGAGCAGATTAAAGGCCGGGAGATCAGACCAGGAGGTTAGACCAGTAACCCCTGAACGAAAATATGATAGGCTACACTAAAATTTCCGTCTTAAATTATAGATCTATTCCATAATTCGAAAATATAACAAAATATGGGATCGTCGCATTAAACATAAAGATACGCGAAATTTCAGTATACTCTATTTTGAAAATTCTTTATACATAGTGTATTTAATGCGACGATCCCATATTTTGTTACATTTTCGAATACAGTAGATCTATTTAAGACGGAAATTTTGGTGTAGGCTATCATATGTTAATTTTCGTTCAGGGGTTACGAAGATATCAATTTATTTCGTTCGGCTAACCTTAGGTTAACCCTTCACTTACTCGTTAGGGTTAACCTCCTTCTGAGCTCCCGGCCCTAAGTCAGGCAAATAGGGTTCCCAGTGTTAGACTTAGAAATAGGCTTCTAAGGCTATAATGTGCAATTAAAGGTACTGTACTTGGTTCAAATTAGACTTAATGGTACGGTGTTTTAAATACAGTCTTATTGTCAATTAAGTTAATAATGGAAATGTACCATTATTTTTTCAGTCTCTCATAGTGATTTCGCAACCAGCGGATGCCGTTAACGGGATTTACCAAGAGAATGCTTCAGTATTCTTTTTGCACGTTCTGGTCAACGTGGTCCTAAATAATCGGGACAGGGTCTCATCCATCTGGGCCTTGGTCCGGGACCACTTGTACAGTCTAATGATGGGTGCTTCCGCCAGCGAACAGACTTTTCTTCTGGAACGGTCCATCGTGTCACTCATTCTCCTGGTCACGAGGCTACTGTCGAGAGACGATACCGTTCTTTTAAGTCTTCGGCTGCTTTTGCTCCTAAAGGGCAACGTCTTGCAAAAAATTGGCCGCCAAATCTGTTTCGGCCTCTACGAGCTAGTCAAGTCCGGTGCGGGAGTAGTTTCATCGGCCGCGGACTGGGCCGTTGTCCTGACCCTTTTAGAGTGCGTCGGGGCGGGTGCCAAACCCCCCAAGGTGAAGACGGCTGATTCAGATTCGGATCAGGGTGCCCAGTCCGATTCGGAAGTAAGCGGACAAGATGGAAGTAGTAGAACCTCGGATCGGGGATACACGTCGGATTCGGAGCTGTACGAGCAGACCGGGAATAAGCCTTCTACGAATGGGGGTCGCAAGGTCAGTGACGCTTCGAGCACAAGAGAGGCGGGCTGGATCGTGGTGAGTTGTGCGTAGCGCGCATTAAAATTAAACATTTTGGCAATTGGCAGCACAACTTTTGGTTAAAATTTATTTTATTTTTATGGTTAAAATATTCTTTTTATTATGGGATTTTATTTTTTTAATATTTTGCAATTTGCATGCAGCAAAGTTATTAATTTTATGGTTAATTTTTGTTGGAAACACTGCATTAAGACGGGCACTGGCATTTATTAAGTTACAATAATTATTAATTTATTAATGATTTTTTAAAAGGGGGAGGATTTTTAATTTCAATTACAGTACAGTCAACTCACGTCGAACACCGTTATAACGAATAGTACGTTATTACGAATTTTTAAATTGAACATTTGGTTGGCCGCCCTATCTTTCCCATTATATTAAAAAGCGATATAACGAACTTCCGTTTATAACGAACGAAAATATTGTCCCCTTGAAGTTCGTTATAACGTGAGTTGACTGTATATTGAAAATAATTTAAGAATGTCTGAAAATGTAATAATTATATTTTTAATTATGGCAACACTGCATGAACACCACCATAGATTCTTAATTTAATATTATTTAAAATAAGGGTTATTTACTCGTAGAAGCAATTATTTAGGTGCAAGGAATTTTTTATTATAATTATTTTATTCAATATGGTAATTAATGCACTGATTACTGTGTAATATTTTAGGTTTAATAAAGGATAATTATATCCGTTCTGGATTAATATATTACATTAATGACGGATAAAAATACTTTTCTAACTTTTTTACATTAGGATTTTCATTCTTACACATCGTTTTTTATCCATCTTTACATTAGTCCGGAAGATATACATTACAGTATACTGTATTAGTCCGGCGTAGATATCCTTTAAGGGACCAGAATAATGAATTTATATTGATTGTATAGGTTGGAAAGCAAGGGGAAATTGACGCCCCAACCTTCACCACCATGTCTGTCAACCCCTTTTCTCTCGTCCTCGACGTTGAATTCGGCCCTCATGACCCCGAATCCCTAGTCAAAGCCACCGAGACCGTGACGTACCTGGTCCGGAGTCCCAACAGCATGAGCCCCCACAACTTTAGACCCTTGATCCACTGCCTCAGAACCATTGGAGAAGCTTGCATGGTTGGAGACAGAATTACGGTGGAGAGGAAGATAATGGCTTCCCCTAAGGGCCGTATCATGAGGAACAGGATGGAAGGGGGTGCCCAGAATGGAAGAGGATCTCCCCCACCCAACACGAGGGGCAGGCTGGGGTCAGGAGGAGACGGGGATGTAGAAATTCCAAAGGGCTACATTGAAGTGCCTAATTGTGTAAGTACTGTAGTACATATTTTGTAAAAAAAATTCCAGATATGAGAATTTTCGGGGAAAATATGATTTGAAAATTTTGCAAGTGAATCTTCCTGGAAAATGTACGAAAAGTTGAAAATTATTATAAGAGTGACCTAAAAGAAAATTTCGGACATCATTACAGTACAGGTACATCATTACAGTACACTAAAAATTTTCCCGAAAAATTAAACCTTATCCCAGTACTGTAAATATTTTATAAATACGAAAAATTCGTTAAAAAAAAAAAAGAAAATTTTTTCCTTCCAAAAATGGGGGATTAAAAAAAAAAGCTGAAATTTTCAAATGGGATGGAATAATAATAAATAATTTTCCAAATTTTTCAACTTTGCTTGACCCTAAAATTTCCCATTATGCATTGTAGATATTGGATTTGATGCATACGCTACACACTCAAGTGGCAACAGTATTTCCCAATGACGATTCATTGGCTACTAATCGGTGGACTGAGTGCTGGTGTCCTTTACTACAAGGTATTTAGGATTTATTTTAATTACTTATCTAATTTAGGGACCACAAAATACATTTTTTTATTTATTTTATTTTAGGTATAGCAAGGTTGTGTTGTGATTCAAGAAGAAATGTTCGAACGGTAGCCATAACCTACCTTCAAAGATCACTTCTCGTCCACGATCTACAAGCCCTCGATTCTCTGGAATGGGAATCATGTTTCAATAAGGTTTCAGTTTTTCCCAAATTCTCCAAAAAATTTAATGATTTTGCCTTATTATAATCACAATTTTTAATTCCCAAAGGTTCTGTTCCCACTTCTTGTCAAATTGTTGGAGCCCATCAACCGGCACGACCCCTTGGGAATGGAAGAGACTCGAATGAGGGCCGCAACCCTGTTGTGCAAGGTTTTCCTACAGCACCTTAATCCCCTGGTGACTCTTCCAACCTTCCAGGCGCTCTGGCTCACCATTCTCGACTTTATGGACAAGTACCACAACGCTGATAGATCCGAACTACTCGTAGGTCCACATTTTTTTAAGCTACCAAACTCGAATTCGAACTCATTTCCGTAATTATATTTTTTAGGCTGAAGCAATCCCAGAATCTTTAAAAAATATGTTGCTAGTCATGACAGCAGATGCTAGCAATAACATCTTCTCTCAAGAAACGACTAACCATTCTGACACGGGACAGCTCTGGACCATGACTTGGGATAGGATCTCTTCATTCGTTCCGGAACTTAAAGAGGAACTGTTCCGCCCAATTACCAAACCCGCGCAACCAGAAGAAAATTTGGTTATTCGGCCCCCTGAATCGGATCCCTTACCAATTCCCCAAAATGACTCCCTGGGTTCCGAAAATCGTCCTGGAACCCCTCCCGTTCCATCATCCATGTTCCAATCGTCTCCCCCTTTCTCGTTACTTCAAACAACCCCGCCTTCTACATCACCCCCTCCCCCGCCGAGTCTGGTGAGTGGGGGCGAATCGGGGTCCCTGCTCACTTACACCACGTCGGCCCTGCCTATTCTCCTCTCCCCGCCCCTTTCTGGCCGACCTAGTGGGCCAGTGCCTATTATTCCCCAAACGGCACAACATGGAGTAGGAAGATAATAATAGTGTTGCCATTCGTAAAATAAAAATACTGTAATTTATTAATAAAAATATTTTTTTAATTATTATAAAAGCTTGGATATGTGAGAAGAAATCGTGAAAATATTGACGTTATAGGCATTTTTTAAAACTCATTAGTACTTCAAAATTTAGTGGATTAATTCATATTCTAGTTATTTAAAAAAAGTATTAGAGCAATTAAATAGGTTATGATCATTTTATATGTATTATTAAATAAATTCTAAGCATATTATTAAAAATAATGTTTTACTATAATTGTGTAAAATTGTATAAAAAATATAATATTTAATTTTGTCTGAATAATATTTGGTCCATATTTGACTATTGCATCCATTCCCAGGACACATTATTTAATAAGTAATATTTATTAATAATTTCTTATTAGGGGATATAAAAATATGTTTTTTAGAGTGAAATAAAAATATTTTCTTAATACCTAACAATACGATTTTTGTTCATATTTTCATAATATTATTACAGTATTACTTCCTTCGCTTGCACCGGTAATTAAGAAGTTAAACTTCTGTTTTAGGAGGAAAAAATTTGGGGCGGGGAATTGAAATGTTTGGAATGATGAATACAGTGCAGTAAATGTTTATATGTACATATTGTGTGTGCTCTGTAGGCTAGATACAGTACATACACTTTGTGAGTTTCAAACTAAAGCGCAACAGGTGGCACTTTCTTCGCACTTGCAGTGAAAATATCCTGCGAAATTTAAAAGAAAATCTTATGGAAAAATAGGACAGCCTATTCGAAAGCATGCTATCAATTCTTTTGACAGCTACTACTCTTCTTTATTTGACAGGTAGGATCTTTTTAATATTAGTAGGGTTAATATAATGCATTAGCATTATTAATACGACTTATGAAAATGCTATTTTTACTTTAATTTTTTTTTCTGGAGATAAATATAGGGGGTTGCTTGAATAAGAGAATCGCAACAACACACTGTATACGAATGTATATACGGGGAGCCGGGAAGGCATACGGAGACAACGGGTTCGAACTCGAAGCCGTAGACTTAGTTCATGACATGTGAACAATGGAAAAAATAAATTGCTGGGGTCTTGTGTAATTATTTAAGACCAAACTTGACACAGCCGGCGCCGATGGTCTAGTGGCTAACGCCCTCATCATCCCACTTTTTATTCATTACGGAGTATTTTTTATCAAGGGAATGGGGTGTCCACTGCGATCAAATTAAATCATTTTTATTTCCCCAACATCAGGGGACAATAACTTACAAAAATACAAATTATTAAATTACTTTGAATCCATATTCTATACATTTACAAAAATACATAATAACTTATATTAATATTACCAAGAATATATAATTTAATTATAAATATATTCCCTATAATATATTAGCCTACAGTTAATTATATTATACAAGGCTTCACAGCAGTGTGGAAAATTTCGCAATGTAGTAGAGCCTATTATTGTAATTGGTGCTTTAAAAAAAATAAAACCAAAGGTGAAGAAGTCCGAATGTACTGCGACCTTTAGAATGATTGACAAATAAACACGACAAAATTCCGCAATCTTGACTTTTCGTCCAGTAGACCGCGGTACCTGCGCCTATATCCAAATTTCAGCTTCCTACGAATTACGGGAAGTGGCCGAAATCGAATTTATAAAAATTAAACTTTCGCCATCTTGAATTTTCGGTCGACGGATATTTTCCGAAAAAGTAGACCGGTACCTGCATAACCTATCCAAATTTCAGCTTCCTACGACTACCGGGAAGTGCCCGAAATCGATTAAAATCCTAAATTGGCTGCTCCTCCATTTAATAGCTCCTCTGTTGTTTGAGTTATATAGGGTTTAGTTGTGAAGCCGCCATTTAACAAGATGACGAAAATGTAATAATTTCCGAAAGTTTTCGTGAGAGATTTGTAACTGGCATCATTCTTCTAAAGAGGTATAAAAATCGAAATGCGGTCAAATAAATACTGAAATATCGATATTTTTTTGTAAATCCGCCATTTTCCAATATGGCGCCGGAAATGTAAGAATATCAAAAATTTTTCACAGAATAAGATTTTTAGCTGACATTATTATTTACTTTGAAAATTTGAAATCGGTCAAATGGTTACCGGTACTGAGATATCGATTCTTTTGTAAATCCGCCATTTTCCAA
>JAQGBM010000211.1:0-16107 GCA_034698405.1 Symphylella vulgaris | reverse complement strand
ATTTAAATCTATAAAGTCATATCTGAACCATATATCAGCCTTTTTTGCGTCAGACCTCCACTGACGTTTTTGTTTTTAATAATGTTTTCATTTCATTAATTTTAGCTAAATGTTTAATTTCAAAATATTGACTAATCCACACGCAGTATGTTTGAGGAAACTAATTTGTTTTATTTTATACATATTGATGAAAGGAAAGATTGCGTGATTAATTTATTGTAGGCTATTAGGAAAATGAATAAAAATAGGAACTTATTTTGAAATATTATACTTTTACGATAGCACTTAAATATGGATACCTCGTATATCCGTACACAAACAGTTTTGTAAATTTTCCAGTTGTTTTAAAAAATTTTTGTATAAATTTTTTATTGCTGATACCCTGCTGATACTGAATTTTTTATATTATTTACTCAATTATTTCTATTATATAAAAAATGCTAAAAAAAACGAAAATACTTATAGATACAAATTCGTTGTCGTAAATTAATTGCGACAACGAATTTTTACGTAAACGACTTAACGTATAAAGTTTTCATGGAATTATAACGTTAATTAAAATTAATAATTATATTAAAAATTTAATTGATAAGTATATATCTGTACTAAATTACTAAAATGCTAACAAAATACGACTTATATACGTAAGAAAAGTTCGGTTACGTAAAAAAATTCGTTGTCGTAAACGTAAAGTTTCCATGTATACGGATAACGTTACGTTACATACTTTTCTCCGTATAGGGCTATATATGCTATCCGTTTATAAAACGATTTAATCGGGAGTATGCGGACTGGCCGGGGCTAAATAAACTCATACACCAATAAATGAGCACCTTCCTGGGCCAAACAATCCCGTGCTGTGAGAGATCTCTCGTATATACGAAGTTAGGAATTTTCTCATTATATTTTCGGCAGACCTCTCAATCATTGACTGAAATTTTTTATGTCTCGATTATTATAAACGACAAAAAAAAAAACGAAGACCATAACCCGGCGACAGAGGGAGAATAATAAACGCAATCGTTGGAGCTGGCGCCAACATTTTGTAAACAATAATATTGTGAAATCGATTGTTTTCTTTATAGCGTTAAAAATAAATAGGGATGCGGATAGCCTATACTCATGAAGGGTTTTTACATTGTACTATTCATAACTAATTCATTTTACTAAAAAAAAAATGTAAACACCGAAGGCCGAATGAGTTACATTAGCCTAGATACGGTATTATAAAAAAATATTAAGACTGTCGCTGTATTCATAAGGCCCCCAACCCCAATTTTCAACGACACCAAACAAATCAATACTGCTGGGGCTGTGATGGGCGTCCTCTGCATAGACTGCATTCTGTATGTAATGATATTGCAGGCTGCAGAGTGGCTAGGACTAATACATACACTTTTACTGCAGTGGCTCAGGTTATTGAAACTATCAAAGGACTCAACCAACGCCAAAACCTTATACAGTACTTTATTCTGGTCTATACGTTTCAGGGTATTTTCACAAATTTACATCAATACGAAATGATAGTTTCATCAGGTTTTATACTGTATTATTATAAAAACAAAACAAGAGAACCGTGTTATATATTGAATGAATATTATCAAACAAAATACCCGTACAATTTGTTTCAAGGGCAGTTCAAAGCAAGGCAAGGTCAAGGCTAGGCATGCGCAGTGAGCTCCTGAGAATAGATTTCTCTCGGAGCGGGGAGAGAGAGAGCAAATTATGATTCAGAGATGGGGAACACCAATAGATTAGGTGATGCACAAAAATATATAATGAAAATATAATATACCGTTACACTGTATATTTTCGATCGAGCACTTCGCTTTAATCAATACGTAGGGCAAAGGCATTCTCGTATTATTCAAAAGATCCTATACAATGATATTATTTTGCAGAGAGTCAGAGACTACCTCCTACGCAGCAAAGGATTAAATGCTTGGCTCCGTAGGAAACGAAGGAGGGTTAATAAGGATTAACAGCCTCCGAAATACCCTGTTTAATATATAATACCAATTGATGAAAAACAAAAACTTAATCATATTAGTCTATAATATTTTACTATCTAAGTCTAGGACCTGTCCTATAGGCTATAGCCTATTTGAATTTTTTTTTATAATAGGCTAACTGCCATAGAAATTTTATTTTTTCAATCGTAAATAACTTAATATCTAAAGGATGGACGCTGTAGCCTACGCATAAAATGAATTTTCTTCACCTGGCCTACCAAGAAATATGTATTATTTTTGCGATTTTTACCATAATTATATTGGTTGTAAAAACATTGAATTTGACGATAACATAGCTAATAAATGCTTAAAAAATGCCATCATCATCATCAATAAGTTGATTTTGCCTATTGCAGCGTTCAACTATATATCTCCGTTTCGCATACATCCTCTCCATTTTCCCCTATCGCCTGCCATTTTGTTTGCCTCATCCCATGAAAGTCCTTTCAAGTCTAGTCTGTCTAGATCATTTCCTACGGCATCCTCCCATCTCCTACGGGATCGTCCTCTACCTCTCTTTCCCTCCAACTAACTATTTAATAACTGCTGCGGTAACCTGTGCCAGTTCAACAAAAATGAGTTGTAAACTAATTGTAATGGCGGCATTATAACGTTTACAGTATACTCGTACACTCTTCAAATATAACCTAAACCTTCTGCCGAAACGTATTGTATTGTACCCCGTATGTAGCCTACTATAGCTGGCTATGGTCTCTCCAGTCCAAAATATCTGGTATGGTCCATGCCATTATTCAGACGATTAGGAGTCTGAATCTTTATGGGTTCTCGAGTCTCGATCAGAAGATATAAAATGGGTAAAAGTAAACCTTGCAGTATAATCGCTATTTGACACGAAAGCTGTTATAATACTTAAAAATACTATTTTTTATCCCCATTGAAACAGTAAAAAGGAAAACATTACCGGTACATTGTAGAGTACATTGTACCGTTTTTCCTGTCATAGTGCTATTAATAAATTTACCTATAAATATAATATATAAATGTAACTTATAGATATAGTAGGCCTACAGTATTATAGATATGATAAAAATAATAAAAAAACATCCACAATATCTATTAAAACCACCTGACAGAGTAACTTTATTTTTCATAATTTTTCTGGCAAGACATAAAAATACATCCATAATAGGCTATTATTTATATTTCACAGCTGTGCTGATATACAATAACTAAGTTACACTTTTAAACTTTTAACATTCCGCACCTGGCATTTTTGTTTTGAGAATCATTATTTTATTGTTTCACTCAAGTGAATTAACTTTTGAAACAATAATATTGTCGATCTTGTGATCGCAATGTTTACAATTAAATAGATGTTATGATATCGTTTATGCTTGTACCTTAATCGAGCTTTATCCATAAAGTAACCCTGCTTTAATGATAGTGTATGCTTGATACACTATCGGTAGGCTATTTAGAAATAATTACAAAATTCACCGGGCAAAAGTACAAAACGATAAAGGGCATAAATCCCATTTAAATGGGTCATATAGGGTATATTATGGATTCAGCTAATTAGTATGAGTTAATTTCTTAAAGTGATAGAATATCTAAAAATCTTTTTAAAGTTTTTACCTTAAAACTTAAAAAAGATATTTATTTTATAATATCTTAATTTATAATAAACATCTTGGTAATTTCCAATTTTTATTTTCTTAGAAGCATTTATTTTATTTTAATCGAGTTAATATATTTTTTTAATGTGATCTTTACAATTTTGACAGCCCTCTCCATACCCCATTCAGTGCTGCTTTTTCAGATAAGTGTAAAATAAGATTATTTAAAAAAAAAAAAAAGAATAACTGTTTGAAAAAAAAATTATTATGTAGATTGTAGAAATTACTGATAAAATAAACATTAAACAGTCCATTAAATTTTGTTTTAATTTTTTTAGAGATTCCATCACTTTAATATTACGTTAAATTAGGCTAACTTATTCGGATTTTATCTTATGCCTATGTCTGTTGTACTAGTACACTGCAGGCAATCTTTGTTTTCATTATCACTACAAAATAAGATCTTAAATTTCTGACTAGTAAAAACTAATACATTTTTAACATTCCGTTCATAACCACTTTTATACAGATAAATACTCCAATGAACGATGAAGTTTTCTCTCAACAAAATGAGTACTGTTTCCCGCACACAATAGAAAACATATTTTAGGATTGTATACAATACGTCCTGTATAATATAGCCATCAGTCGTTGCTAGCATCTAACTGATATGCTATTTATAAATCAGATATACTGTGTATAACATAATATGTAGGCAATTACTACAGTATTATCCTTATTATACTAATGCCCCAACAAACCCCATACATAAGTATCACACAGCTGTGATATTATTATACTAAATAAAAATATGTAAAAAACACACTACATAGCTTGCAAAATTGAGTTTTACAATATTTTGGATATTAATATTAAGAAATCAGTAAGTTATGGTATATGTACATTAACTGCATTATACGATTTATCTAACACTGTTGGCTCTGACCGATTAAATATTATAATTATTGTGTTAGGTAATCTAAAAAGCAGAGAGCAGACAAAATTCAGTATCATAATACAGATAAGCTTATCTGCTGTAAAATACTATGTTTGTGTTATGCAGTATATTATTTATATAATCTTTATTAATATTGCAAATATATATTTAGGGATTCCATATTATTTTTGTGTCCCTGTTACATTTCGCAAAAACAAAAATATATAATTCTTCATATTTTTATACTTTTTCTTAAAATTACTTTTCACATATTATTTTATTTATAATTATTACTAATTATTATTTATAATATAGGACCCAAACAGAATATTATATCTCTTAATAATATGGTATTTATTTATATTTCAAGATTATATAAACTTTTTGATAAAACTTTATATTTTCAAACCAACACGTTTTAAAAAACCTGCTTTAAAATCGAAAGACTTTCCCGAATTCATAATAATAGCAAAAATTATCTCAAATATTTTTTTATTTATTTAAAAAAATATACCCATCCCATCACATATTTCTTTGCCTCCTCATACCTTAATTGAGATAAACGCGTGGTTTTAATACATAGGTATATTTATTTATATTTTATATAGTAAGTTATTAATTATTTTAAAAATTACATGTATCATATACTTTTGGACCCGCAATAAATGCACAAAAAATATTTTTTTAAAACTCGGTGTCACTTGGACATAATTGATCACTCTTTTGTAACTTTTATTAAAGAATCTTAAATTTCCATCTTTGGTACCGTTTTGTTAAGCAATTTTAACCCTTAAAATAAATGGTCATGCTCCCAAATTTATGATTACCTCAATTTAGGTATATATAACTAATAATAGTAATTATAGCACAAAAATAAAATTAATAAAATTGGTGTAAATTCAACAACATAATTTTTGCTGTTTCATAAATTCATTTGATAACTTTCAAAATAACTTATAATTTTATAAAAAAAAATATTTTTGGTTTATAATAGAAAATCATGCTTTTTTAAAATAAAGATCGGCACCACAAACGTCAGAGCACTAAATTTACATTTAAAACGTGAGTCGTGAGCATTATTATTAAATTTATAATATTTTGGTCCTTTGCTGTACTTTGTACCTTTTCTTTGAAATGCATTCATAGTCCAAGGTAAAATCTTTCTGTACATAATATTTTATTATTTTAGTAATATCATAAGTTTATTTTCAATAATATTATGATCTATGTCTGCTAAGTTATAAACTATGAATGTAACAAATACAGTAGGCTACACATCTATATAGAGCACATATATTTGGAAATTTATATTAACTGGAAATCTGATATACGCGATCTAATATCATCTACATCAGTAAAGTTGCAGTTGAAAATGTCAACTGGTACACAAATAGAAAAATCATACTAAAGCCTATAGCCTATAATATTTTCCCATTCAATCTAGTAAAATTCATAAAGATATACCGTACCAAAATTTTATAGAAAAATTATAAAATGAACGCTGTTTAAATGCATATATATATGAAGTTTATCTTCGAGAAAACTTAATAATTATCGTGCAAACAAATACTATACAATATGATGTTAGAAAATGTTTACCTAGTCCCTGCCTTACTCATAAACAAATTATAATTCTTCCAATATAAACAATAAAACAACTTATTTTGTCGTTGTAAAACAATAATAATTATTTCCTAATGGAACAAAAATTGCAAATATATTTTTGCAATAGCGATTTTAACTTGTCGCTAAAAATAAAAATGCAATCTGTATAATAATTGATGACTAATAAAACGAAGGCTATAATAGATCTAGGTAAAGTATGAAAACACACTTAATTATATTCTTTATATAGAAAATGAATATAAAAGAAAAATATGTTTGATCCGTAAATCTTGATGGTTGAGCGGATTAATTCATTTACGATGATGTTGGACGACTTCAGTCTCAACATAATATATGTCCTCGTCGTCGACAGTAAGATGACAGGGACTTGACAAAATGGAAGTCGCTTACGCCACATGATGGGCAACTTATAGTGTGGCTATAATCGCTGAAGTATTGGAATCGTTGATCGGCTGAAATCACCGGTTGTCCACAGTCACTGCAACTGAAATAGAGAGATTAAAAAACTTTTAATATGAGAATTTGATTCTAATTTTAAGGTTAAATGTAAATTATTTACCTTAGTTTCTCCATACAGCAAGGGACGGCAGCAAAAATATCGTACGAATACATCGTACCAAGTATCAGCGAGGAACCTTTCCATTCAGTCAGACAGAATCTACAGAATATTCTAGCATTCCAGCCTTCCAGGCAACACATGCAGACGGCGAAAAGGTATAGAATCTTTCCATCAACTGTCACCTAAGTTATGAGAAAACATAGTACCTACATTTTAGCCTAATTCTTCTATCTAAAGCATAATTATATAGAGTGGCCCAGAAAAAAGTATCTACGGAAAATTTTCTATAAAAATTTCAGAGTCCTTTCATCTATAAAAATTTCTAAGTCATCTTCATCTATAATAATTTCTAAGTCCGTTCATCTATAAAAATTATGAACGGACTCGGAAAATTTTATAGATGAAAGGACTTTGAAATTTTTATAGAAGAACGGACTAAGAAAATTTTCCGTGGATACTTTTTTCTGGGCCACTCTGTATTTAGGTTACCGCAATCATTACCTGTATGCCAGCATCTGTATGTCGTCTGGGTGATAGGAAGAAAGTACCATCTACCAGAGGGTACCTATCAAATACCAGCATCTTTGCTTGGCACAAGATACATTCTACCCTATTGGACTTAGCAGCGGCCAGGCTGGATAGTAGCAATGATCTGACATCGTCATTTCCATCATCGTCAATCTAAAAATAGTTGTATCCCTCTCATTATCACGGTCATTTTATAATATAAAACATATTATATGATATCATTAACTACAGTAAGGTCAAATAATACAGCACATATTATTATAACATTTTAAAATTTACATCCATATTGAACAAAAATTATTCGTTATTTTATTTACGATAGCCTACGTATTTATTTTATTATTGTTTATTGGTGTGATTTCATAACATTATCGACTACGAAAATCATAACCCGATAATGGGGTGCGATTTGAATTTAGCCAATGACTAGGTGCGCGTTATTCGTCATCCAAAACACCACAGTTCCCTGTGTATTTCCAACGGAAAAAACTCCGGTGTTTGGATGACGAATTACTTCCCCCGGGGATAGGTCATTCCTGGTAAAATACGATTAAGCTATAGATGGGACCACGTGGATTTACAATTTACACCTCTTTTTAAACCATCACCAGAAAGAGCTGCCACTTCAAATCGCCCAGAATTTAATTCATTAAACCACCTCAGAGGAATTCTATCCCGCAACTTTAAGAGGGTGACACACGAGGCGATTTTTCTATCCCATGTATTTTTTTTTTTGGTCTGAGAAAAGTCGAGAAATTACTTCACTTTCAACTTCACGTTTCATGGTTCCTTGTCTGCAACCGACTTTTCTCCCCGAACCGACCGAACGAGAAAAATTGCCTCGTGTGTCGCCCACTTATTCTCCTTTTTCTCGGTCGCAGTAGCTGTAACTAAGCGCCACTACGTTGAATAAGCGATATACCACTGTTGACGGCAAAAAAACTATTAAAATAATAAGTATCTTCGTAACCGTTGAACGGATATGGACGTGTGATACATAGAAATGACGGTATTAAATAGTTCTTTCTGAATATGTAAAAATATTATGGTGTCACAGCATGAAATAAAAAGAAAACTCAATGTCAGTTTTTCTTAAATATCTTTTTATTTATTTCATGCTGTCACCCCATAATATTTTTACATTATTCAAATAGATCTATTTAATACGGTCATTTCTATCGTATCACACGTCCATATTCAACGGTTACGAAGATACAATTATTTTAAGAGTTTTTGCCGTCAACAATGGTATATCGCTTATTCAACGTAGTGGCGCTTAGTTACAGCTGCTGCGATTGTGCAAAAGGTGTATATGTTTTTTATGTAGGGTATAGGCTAACATGTTTACTAACGAATAAGTCCCGGTCAGGATTATTTTTACACCACTCGCACAATAAACTATACAGAATGCTTGAATTTATAATGCAAGCGCTAGGCTATAGTAGCCTACTCTGCCGCTCTTAGCCAAAAACCATATCTACAATTTGATTTTTTCATTATAGTCCTCAGAAAAATCGTTTTTTCTTGTAGTAGGATGTATTTTATGTACGGTAGTTAAGGCTTTTTTTAATAGCTAAAATAATTATTCAATAATTATTCTAGAATACAAAATTATGGTCTTCTGAATTATTTCATAAACAGATTTTTTGCCATCAAAAAAATAAAAATATGCAGATACGGTCTTTTAACTAAGAGCGGCAGTACTGTATGATGATATAGTGTAGGCTGTCAGTCAATATTTGTAGGCTAAATAGGCACCACAAGTCTCGTTATAAATGTTGTTTAGCACGTACCCCGGTACCCTTGAAAAAACAAAAACAACAGAGAACTCGTTTTTATGGCCTGTTTGTACGAAAATAACTTATCTAAATGAAAGAAAAAACTCCCATAGGTCTACTGGTCTAGTCTGGCTATACAGTAGCTAGCCTACTAACTTATATAATATTGAACTATTATTATTCTATCATGCTTAAAATAATTTTTTCCGCTTTGCCCGCCCCTTTGAGAAAGGAAGAATAAATAATAATTGTGTTACATTTTTTTTTTTGCTGCACCGGTATTTCTATTTTGACCTTGAACATCTACAGCGAAAGCATGAAGGAGTCTGCAAGGGACATAGATTTGGCGCGGATCCAAAAAAGCTTGCCACTCACGCCCAAGCACTAAAACAGTTACGTAATCACCCACGCACTCCATATTGTAATCCAGCGTGTACACATAAACACTATTACTCATTATCAAATATTAAAGAAATACAATAAATAAATAAAACCAATTATCCTTATCACACTATTGTTTTGAAATATACGCTAAAAATAGATGATGTAAATGAAATGCCATTTAATAATTAAATGGAAAGCCATTTAAAAATTAAATGCTGGATGGTGCGTGCATTTAAAATAATGTTATGGGCAGGAATTTAATTCAATAATGATTTTTTTTTGCAAAAAAATTACTGCGTAGTGTGCGTACGTAAAAAATTGGCGCCAATGGATGATAATAAAATAATTTTATAATATTTTATAAAAAATATTCTACTTACCTTTATATGGTACGAATTTATCTTGTGTTTTGGTAGTGAATTGAAGGAGCTGAAATCCTGTCTTCGGTTAAAGATTGCTGAATTTTTATCAGGAACGAAGTCGAATTTCGATCTTGCTCCCCAAAAGAAACTTCCCGGGGAAATTGGGGAATCCATAGATCCGGCAGTCGGAGGGCTCGAACCCGACCCAGTACTTGACATGCTGTTGGTTCGGATTCGCAGAGCCCTGCCCTCATTGCGCCCATTAATGGAGCCCGTAGTGCCCCCTCCAGTAATGATGACGGGTTTGGATTCGGCCTTGCTTTTCTTTCTATTTTTCTTTCGCTTGTTAGCATCTTCATTTTTCGGAGGGTTCCAGTCGAGATCCTTTCGAAGATGGCCCTTTTGGCATTTGCAGGCGCACGCCTTATAAGCCAAGTCGTATCCTTTCTTGGTCCACAAGTTTTGGCGCCTCTGTTTTTCGCTCCAGCTCCTAGCCCTACCTGTAGACCTTAGGTAAGTCAAGACACTTTCCTGCCATGAATCGAAGCATTCCTTGTGCATGTATTCGCCTTGTTGACATTGCTCATTGTTACATATAACGCGTACAACATTTTCGAGTTTTTCGGTATTGATCGGAATTTCGAGAGTACACTGGGTAGGATCACAACACGCTGTCATGTTAGCGTCGTGATTTTCTATCAAAGCTTCAAAGTAATGTTGCTGAATGTCTTCTTCTCCTTCAGGTAGTTTAACTACCTTGTTGTTGTCTCGATTGAACGGCATTTTGCCAAACTTAGCTCAATGTTTTTACAAATTTTCATTCGAAGATGGGGTTATATCCCGTTATAAGCTCGTATCCAGAGATGTGGTACACGCCTTACGATCGTATCCAACTACTAGCTATCATTGGTTGCTCAAATAAACAAAGAGAGCACGTGGTGCGTACGCGCCAAACTCGGGCTTTAAATTGCTATCGAAACAGTCACAAATTACGTAACTATTATACGAAGTAAGAGAAGCGCGTGCTGCTCGCAGTCGCAGCTCACCGTACGAGTAAAGTCTGCTCCAGTCACTGTATGAAGATTGGAGAATCCCATAAATTTTTCCATTATTTAGATATTATTATTATTTCGTGTGACAAAATAATTAAATTAATTATTACTGTAATTTTTTTACAATAAAATAATGAGCGCTATATAAAAATATTCTTAATCATCAACAACTTGTAATTAAAATGTATTTATGGCGTAATCTGAAAGTATCAATAAAATATAAATAAAATAAAATCGTATTATAAAAAAATTGCTATTATAGGGAGTATGAGCCTGTATTATAGTAGAGTTAACTTAGTGGCACGTCAAAAATAGAGTCCCTGTATTTTAAATACATCTACACTAGACTTAATGTCCAACCCGCGGGCCAGACACTAGCCCGCCAAAGCTTTTCGTCTGGCCCGCCAGTCGGTACCAAAAATTTGTTGAAATACAGTACTAGAAAAATTGTACATTTTTGTTATTTTAGTAAATTTACCAAAAATTTAAAAAATTTATCAAAATTACTCAATTTCACCAAATAAAAAAAAAAAGTCAAATTTTTTCGCCTTCAGCGGTCCCGATTTACTAAGATTACTCAATTTCACCAAATTTTCAAAAAAACCTTCAAAAATTTTCGCCTCCGAAAGTTCCTGGGGGCTGCCGCCCCCAGGCCCCTGCACACACACTCAATTTTTGAACGAAAAAAGGCAAAAAAGCACTTTTCTTGGATAAAAAAAAAAAAGCATGAATGGCAAGGCTGTTGTAAAGTTGTCAAATGTACTGTAAATGTATTAATAATTTAAAAAAATTGCTTGGCCCGGGAGAAAAATAAAAAATTTGAATTTGGCCCACCACAAAAAAAAGGCTCGACACCCCTAATCTACACATTTTCTAAATGTATCTAAATTTCTAAAATATGTATCTAAAAATACAGGGACTCTATAAAAAAACAAGTAAAACCAAAATTTGGCGTGCACGCTCCCTAGGAGGCCAATTTTGCAGTATCCAGGTTCGAGTCCCAGCTGGGCAAGCTTTTTTTAGGCTGTTTAAACACGCAAAAAGACGTATAAAAGAAATTATTTACAAATGGTTAATGGGATGAAGTTATTTTAATAACGTTATAAAGACGTTGGATCGTGGATGAACGGCTGATATAGGAAAATCCCAAGTTAAACATGTAAAGTTCAGAATTTTTTTTTTCCCTATGATATATATTTAAACCCTTATTATGATGCTGTTTCATATTTTTAAAAATGTCAGATCACCGAAGAATTAAATCCGGAGGTAATAACTTACTAGGCACAGATTCTCCAGAAAGTCTGTATAGTTTATTTTATATTTAGGATCGCGATCGGCACGAATATAATCTCTGAAATTTCTTCGGTGACATATCATTTTTAAATCGAAAAAAATCAGGGTTTACCGGTTCACTCTATCATAGGATTTTTTTTTTTTTTTCATGTTGGCGGACACCATTATCCGCATTCCGCACCCAGGCCAGCTTCGGGCTAGCATTATTCACAGCTCATGATGGAAAGAATATAATATTTGATTCACAGCATATTTTCTACGAAAGTCTCAAGATAATTCTGAAAAAATTTTCTAAGATAGAGTAAACCCTTCTGATGAGATTTCAGTTTTAAAAATTACAGGTCATGCACCGAAGAAATTCGGGAGTTATTCGGCCCAGAAGTTTATAGGTTCCATGAATCCATAGGTTTTTCTATGGGTGTAGTCAGGGGCCCGAACCCGAATGTTGGGTAGGCCGAACCGTCAGTAGGCCGAAAATGGGAGTAGTCAGTAGGCTGAAATGACAGTAGGCCGAACCGTCAGTAGGCCGAAATGACAGTTGGCCGAATCCGAAACGTCGGTAGGCCGAAAAAGTTCAAATAGGATTATGATTATAGGGGATTTCTATCAGTCGCGTATTTTGTGGTTTCGGCCTACTGTCGTTTCGGCCTAATGACGGGATGATACCAATTAAATTTTCGGTCTACTGTCCTTCAGGCTTTCTGGCGTTTCGGCCTACTGTCATTTCGGCCTACCCAACATTCGGGCTTCTGACTACACCCCAATAAATGTTTTGAAGAAAATAAAAAGTGGAAATTACTTATAAAATAAACATCTCTTGAAGTTTATTTTTTGAGATTCTATCTCTCTAAGTTTAAAATAATGGCTTAATTTTAATCTATAGGCCTAGTACAGTACAAGTTCTTAAAAAATAGGCCTATTAGAAAATAGCAGAAAGTTTTTATCAGATAAATCACCCATTATATTGACTAATTTATAATGTTTCCCTAATCAATACATGCACGTAAAAGGTGCATTTATTACGTCAATAAGTTATTATTAAAAGTTTTTTTTATAAAGATGATCTCCATTTTTTTTCTCATCATGGTTGGCATCCTTCTTTTTCGATTTTTGCAAATTAGCAACGTAATATGTCATATCTTTTCAACCACAGGAGTATAATAATCCCCCTGCGGTGATATAACGCAAGCGAAAAAAAATAAAGTTTAAAAAAATAATAATTATAGTTTAATCCCGGGCTATTCATCACGGTTCAAATAAGACAGAATTTTTTTTTTTCATCCCTTCACTGTTGGAAATTAGTTTAAGTCCGTAGATAAATGTATCACCCGCTGGTAGCTAGACCTAGTACGCTACAGTAACATTTTTATATAAAAAATACCTTCTAGTTATATGGATGATAAAAATAAATGAATAAAAATACAAGTTTTTTAGGCCTAAAACTACTGTTGTCTGCTAGAAAATAAAATTCCCCACTGTTTTGAAGCAGAAAAACAAGTTGATCGTTCTGTTGTCTGCTACAGCAGCCATTTTTCGCTTCATTTATTTATTTATTGAGATTTGAGAATCCAAAAGAATAATAAAAGTTGGTTTAAAAATAAGAACACAAACTGGTTAAATCTGGTGCCGTAACGAAATAATAAAAAACACAGAATAGCCATTTTATTATTATTTTTTAGTTAAATTAGGTTGAATAACCGGTAAATGTAGCAGACGAACGGTAAATAGAAAAGATGAAAAACAACAATATTCAAAGGAAAAAAAGCTAGCTTCCCACTCCGATATAACTTTTTTTTTAGCTATCATATTATTTTTGTATAGCCTAATAATAATCGGGAATAGGAATGGAAACAAAAAATTTGAATTTGAAATTCAAGAAACGTATATCGTGTAGCCAAAAAAAAAAAATATAATTCAAGGTTTGTCGAACTATTTTTTTTTTAACTTAAAGTAAAAATGGAAAAAAAGAACCCCCTTCCAATTTATTTTTACGCGTGTTGATTTGCATTGAAATGATCTCGATTTCCCCCGTTACATTTCGGGTACGTTACTGGTACAAAAAATATACATATATCTTATATTATTTCTAGTGGAAATATGTAGCTGGATTATTAATAACGTCGACTGCTGTGTTTTCTATTTATTTGCATTAAAAAAAATTCATATCAATGCGCGCCGCGCTAACATCGATACTAATATCGTACTTAATAAATTTTAGCTTTCGTATCGCATCCGAGGCATTCATCTTATAAAACGAGGGCTCACATCTTTATTTACTTTAATGTATTCAACATTATATTACATATGACTTCTTATACATTATGTAAGCATTTGTAAATGTAGTGAATAATAAAGCATTGGGGCTTTTAACTCGCGTATTCTTGTATTTATCCATAAATAAATAAAAAGCCAAGAGATGCAAGAACATTTAAAACGTTTTTAAAAAATATCTTTAGCAAATTAACATTTAGGCCTATTGTTGTCTGCTAGCTTTCCAAACTTATGTTGTTTTGTTTTAATCGATTTTAAAAATTACCATAATAATCTGATTTTTCGCATTAAATTTCAATGAAATTTGATTATTTTTGTATGTACATTTAATGTGAATAAAGTGAATAAAGCTATAAATGGGGCTTTTAAACTCGCGTTTAAAGTGATGGAATCTCTAAAAATAAAGTTTATGAACTTATAAATTAGTAAAACTTAGATGTTTAGGCCCTATTTTATTAGTAATTTCCACTTATTATTTTCTTACAAACATTTATTTTTAACCAGAATTAGGCTTAGGCCTAACTCTATTTAAAATAAATGCTTGAAATAAGAAAATAAAGTGGAAATTACTTATAAAATAAAGATATTTTGAGTTTTAATGTAAGTTAAATAAACTTATATTTAGAGATTCTATCTTTTGAAATAAAATATTTAAATAAAAAGCTATTACGGTAAAACGTTTTAAAACAACTATAAAATTAACACAGTTGTTGTCTGCTAGAGATTTTGTTGTTTCCATTATTATCGATTTAATATAAAAATTACCATTTATATTTGATTTTTCGCATTCAATTTTCGACGAAATTTGAGATGATACGGTTGTGTGATTATTTAGGCCACCTGCTACGACCAATTTTGCCGATTGTTCTATAGCTGCATGGCGAAAATGGCTAGATATAACTTATGTTTTAGAACATCATTTGCGCCGTATTCTCATTTAAATATTTTGCCCCCTGGGCGGATCGGCATCTCATCATTGCATTCTGTTGTCTGTAACGATTGCCTAACCTCTGATGTATCAGGGGTTCAGTCTAGACTCTTGCTCTCAATGTTTTATTGAGATGAAAAGTGAATACCCTATTATTGCATCCCTTTTCGTATGACTTAAGCGAAAACTCGTAAATACCCACACCAGGGGATGAGCCTTCGTTTATAACTTACTTTTTTTTCCTAATCATTATATTTTTGAACTTTAAGGACGTTTTTGATCCTGAATGTCTGGCGATGTAACTTAGGAAATCCCGTTATAAAAATGAAAGTATCAAGAAAGTTGTGATTTTTTCAATATTAATCGGATAGAGTAAACTTTTCTGATGATACTCCCTTTTAAAAATGTCAGGTCACCATCGAAATTCGGGAGATATAAGGCCCAGTAGTTCGTAACATAGGTTTATTATGGATACACACCAACTTAAGAACCTAAAATCTCCGGAATTTCGGCGGCGACTTGTCACTTTTAAATCGGAAATCTTGTTAGAAGGATTACTCTATCATTGGAAAAAATGTAACAATTTTCTTGATAACCTATATTCAATTCACGATGCTACGTAACATTCAGCAATAATTTAATGATCATACTTAAATCTTTGTAAATGATTTTAATGCTTCTTTAACCTAATATGAATAACCCAGAATATGGTGGATATAGTTAGTTATTTATTTATTTAACGTCGGCCTAATTCTGCTACTAAGGCTAAACACCGACGCCAGGGGATGAGCCTTCACCAC
>JAQGBM010000210.1:0-16108 GCA_034698405.1 Symphylella vulgaris | reverse complement strand
TGTTTTCTAGGTGAGCGGTTGATCCAGTTCGTAACGGAGAACATGGTGACTGAGGTCCTGATCAACGCTCAGGTTTCTACTCTACAGCAGTGCGTCAAAAATCTCCTTGCCAGTTACACAAAGCATAAACACCTAATACATGCCGGATACTCATTCACAGGTAAGTAGAAATGTAGAATACACTGGGTATTACGAAGTAAGATATAGTTTATCCATGGTATTATAACCTCAACATGAATCCATGATGGATAGGGCCAAGGGGAGACTGGGGAGACTTGAGACTATAGGGGAGACTTTGAGACATTTTCTTTTTCAGCTGATGGTAGATAGGGCCCTCAAAATCTTGGATATGCGCATTTTGAGGGCGCTATAGTTAAGTTAGTAGTTATTCTATTATATTATTAGCTGAAAAAGAAAATCTCTCAAATCTCCCCTATAGTCAAGTCTCCCCACTCTCCCCTACTGTTAATAATTTTTTTTATCCATATCTTAGAAATTCCCTTTAATTTTCGATTTGTTAGTAAGATGTGACAGCTACCCAAATTTTCGAATACTGTAGCCTACAATCATGCTTTAGATTTTATTCATTTTAAATATTATAGCCTTAACATTTTTTTACCAGTCCTAAACGATGATCAGCCAAACGTGAAAATTAATTGAATATATTAAAGAATAATTCTTAAAGGGCGGGCCGAAAGCATAATAGCCACCAAGCAGTACCAAGTTTTTCCCAAAATGTCACACTTGAATCCTTCTCACGTACATAGACTCGGCTTTAAAAGCTAGATATGAAAGCGAAAAAAGGAATTTGTTACTATTATAGTTTTTGGAAATCGTTAAGGAAACGGAAATCGTTAAAGTGGTTAAACTGGCGAAAACCTGCAATTTAGTTTCATCACGCAGTGGTAACAGCACCCCCAAAAACACTTTTCAGGGAGATTGTCATGCTTGGCCGACGCTCGGATTAAGTCGACCATATAAAATATACTTTTGTTTTGAATGTCTGCTATCTACAGCTATTATAATAGGGGCTATGTCTCAGTAAAACTCTTTATTTATAGCGTATTATCTTGGTTATGACAAGAATAAAAGGGCTAGGCTAAAGTATTTACTTTTTTAAAAATCAATAAGAAAAATCTATCGACTCTGCGCCATATTTATTGTAAAAACAGATCAAAATTCGTAATTTGTTATCATAAGAGTAACGTTATTATTATAGTTAAAACTTAAATGTCAGATGATATAATATTATTAATATTGGCAGTTCTTTTATACGCAGTAACACATTAACCCGGTAATTACGAATTTACGAAGAGTTACGTACCGTTACCAATTTTTAACTGTGCTGGATTTTTGGTTCGCTATATTCGTTTACCTATGATAGCACATAATAGGCTAAGCCTCTGGGCTAGGCGATAAGAAAACCTAGGACTAGGATATTTTATAAAATAATGAATCCTTCGTATAGCTATACCGTATAACACCTTATACCCCTCTGCCATATACTGTATAGGTTCCAACAAAATTGCGTATAGTGCGAAAAAGTGTTAGATGGGGTCTAGAAAAAAAATCTTGGTTATACGCTCCAAGAGATAACAAAAATTGAAAAATACACTATAATTTCATTTTTTACGAGTATATATATCTGTGGTTTTTTAAATTATCTAGTGTTAGGCCAAACTTAAAAAATACTGTCCTGGATTTCCATTTTTTTTTAAATACGAAAACATTTTTCTACTCAAGGCAAAACGTCACATTGAACAAGAGATTTATCTGAGCGTATTCTTAAAACGTATTTATTTATTATACACAGGTTCCGGTTCCTGGGTACTACAGGATGGGACCTTTTCCATACTGGACCTACTCGATTCTTTCCAAGATGCCGAAGTCTTGCGAATATTCCAGGCTTACGATAATAGCATCAGCCTCCACATTCATTGTTCTCCCGAAGGCGACTGGACTACCTCAAGGCTAAATAGAGAAGCTCTGGCAAAACATGCAAAGATGCAAGTCAATCCAGATGACAAGACTAGCATATCTCCCGGAATGTCAAATTTCGTCAATTATGTGGGCGGATTCTTAAAGCCCGCTCCACTGGAGAAGGTCCTGGAACCTTCCGACGTGGTTGGTAACATACGATTTACCAGACCTACCTTGTACGTGTTTCCCGGAGGCCAAGGGGATTCTGCTCTCTTTGGAGTAAATGGATTCAACATGTTAGTTGACGGTGGATTTAGCCGAAGAGTCTGTTTCTGGGACTTTGCCCGACATCTCGACCGAATTGACGCAGTTCTTGTAACACGTCTCAACAGTTCCAACTGCAACGGTATATCTTCAGTCTTGAAGAGAAAAAATATCGGACACGTCTATCCCCAAATAGGTCACTTTTTCTGCAACGTAACTGAACCCAAGCATTCTCCAGACGGCGACAAAGACAGAGACAGTCTGTTGATAAGCTTAGTTGACGAAGGCCACGCTATGGTTGAAAACCTTAGACAGATTGGTCTCAAGCCACAACAATGTTATCGAGACACCAACATCGAGCCCATAAATCTGTACCACAAAGTCGGACACGGCAGACTGGATATGTACGTGTTGAATCCGGCCAAAGACAGTAAAGAAGTTAGAGAATTTATGCACCAGTGGAATTCTCAGGTAGAAATTCTGGGAAGCTCAAAAATAAATGTCAAACACGGAGACAAAGAACTGAACATACCTCTTCCAAATCTAATGTGCATATGTGCTCTACTCGTCTGGCAACCAGCCGATCCAAGTGATTCCATAACTCGACTTCTCTTCCCGGGCAGTTCGCCACAGTCTAAAGTTTTCGAAGGATTAGATAAACTCAAACACTTAGATATTCTCAAGGCCCCGGTTTGTACGGTCAAATCGATGGCTGCATCTCAAAAATCACCAAAGAAATCCTTCGATGTTAGGCCTCAGAAACCAATAATCAGTCGTCCTCCAAAACAAGAAGAAAAAGAAGTTAAACAGGAGAAGAAAATAATAGAGAAAAAGTTGGAAATAATCAAGAAAGAAAAGGAACAGAAAGAAAAGAAAGATGCCAAGAAAGAAGACAATCAAAAAGCCGAAGCTAGAAGAGAAGCCCGTAAACCGGTTCCAAAGAAAATAGAACCCAAAGTCCAGAACAAACCAGAGCCAAAACCCGCTGAGGTTACAAAGCCAGCTCCAAGGCCTGCTCCAAAGCCAAAAGGTGTCAAAGAAGCTGCAAACAAAAAGGCGGTGGAAGGGAAAGCGGCCGCTGTTGCAGCCGTTGCAACTTCCGCTGCAAGACTCGCAATGAAAAAGGAGGCGAAAGCAAGTAAAGAACCTCCCAAGCCAAAACCTGGTACTCAGGTCAAACCAGTTACTCGAGTAGGCGCGAAAACGGCCGTAGCTGCGGCAGCCATTGCAGGAGCAGCTGCCGCCACGAAAGCTGCGACGGAGGATAAGAATCTGAAACGAGTCGAGTCACCTGCTTTGTCTACAACTTCTACAACCGAAGAACTTGGTTCCAAGAGAGAAGAGACTCCTGATTTGTTGAATGGACACGCTTCGGAAGAAGAGAAGGTTTCTGTCGATGAGAAACAATCTCTTGAGGAGGAAATTAGGGGAGAAAAAGATAAGGATTTGGACAGTGAGAAGGAAGATATTGGTCAGGAATCAGTTGAAGACAGAGAAGTGAGAATGATTATCCAAGGAAAGAAAGACGATGACAGCATTTCTGAAAGAACTCCTTCTCACAGCGAAACCCCTTACGAAGAAGAAATAGGAGTTGAAAAGGCTGATATAGAAGAGACCAAAGACGACTACGTTAAATCTTCCGAAGATGAAGGTCCTCAAACTACAGACGAGGACAGAACAGTGACTCCCCTTATTGAAGAGGTCCAGGCCGCAAAGCTTTCCGCAGCAATTGAAGTCAGCAAGACTGTCCTCGCCGAAGTCGAACAACAGGTTGGGGCTGCAGTCGAAGATGCACTCAAAGAGAAAGTTATGGCTAAGAGCACGGAAGAAAAGGTATCTTTCAAAGAGGAGGTAGAAGAAATTGAAGATAAGTTTCCTTCTATTAGCCCAGAACCGGCTAAAAGCGTAACACCTGCTGCTTCGATTAGTCCAGAACCAATTGAATCGAGACTGTTAATGGATTCAACTAGTCCAGCGGAATCACCAGAACCTCCAAAGAAAGTGGAGGATAAAATAGAAGAAGTAAAGGAAGAGGTAATCATACAAGAAAAGGCTGAATCTTCAAGAAAGCCATCTCTAACTATTGTAATGGAAGAATCTGCTACGAAATCTGTTCCAATTAAAAATCAAGTAACACCACCAAGTACTCCTGATGACTGCAGGCCAAGTTCAATGAGTAGAGGCAGTGTAGATGAAGATCAACTGAGAAAACTTGCCGACGAATATGCAGAGAAACATTTAATCGAAGTAGAAGAACCTGAAGAAAAACATGACCTAAGTAAAGAAAGAACTGAAGACATTTCTTTCAAACCTATATCTGACGAAGAAGATCACGACACAATTCCCCCATTTACGACAGGCAAAGATGTCCGCAGAAGCTTGTGCTCATCACCTCTTGAAGTGGCTGCCGTAGCTGTCGCTTCATTGGTTACCACCGAAGCCGAAAACCTACCAGACTTGCCCACTGAAAGCTCACATATTGCTTCAAGTATCTGTGCTGCCCCTCTCGAAGTTGCTGCTGTTGCCGTTGCTCCTTTGGTAGAGGCTACCGAAGTCGAAAAACTGAGACGCGAATCAGACTTTGGTTCTGAAAAGGCGGAGGAAATTAAAGAGGAAAAAGCCTTGATTTCGTCAATCGATGTCAAAACCAGCGAATTACTGAGACAAACAGAAAGCCCAGACGAATTGTTAGATGATGAACCTGTCGAGGGTATGAATATTGCTTCCGTAATTTGTTCAGCTCCATTAGAGGTCGCTGCAGGAATTGCTGTAGCACCTTTCGTCGATCAAGAGGATTACGAGAGAATGCGAAAGGATTCTGTCAGTCCAGACATTGGAGAAGGTATTTGTTCCGCTCCTCTCGGAGTTGCCGCAATTGCAGTTGCTCCTCTAGTTGATGAGGAACTACGTCGAAGAGATTCCCAAGAATCTTCCGACATAATAGCCAAAGGTATATGTTCTGCTCCTCTAGAAGTTGCTGGAGTAGCAGTTGCTTCTTTGGTAGAAGAGGAAGCTGAAAAATTACGACAAGGATCACAGAGTCCCGACATTGCTAGTGGAATATGTTCTGCTCCCCTCGAAGTTGCCGGAATTGCCGTGGCTACTTTTGCGGAGGCCGAATTAGAGAGAAGAAAATCAGAAACTCACGATATTGCTTCTGTTATTTGTTCCGCACCTTTGGAAGTAGCTGGAGTTGCCGTTGCTTCACTTGCTGAGTCAGAGAAAGAAAGAAGACTCTCGGAAACTCACGATATTTCATCCGGTATTTGCTCTGCTCCACTCGAAGTTGCAGGAGCTGTAGTCGCTCCTTTTGCAGAAGAGGAAATCGAAAGGAGAAAATCCTCAAGTCACGATATTGGGTTTGGAATTTGCTCTGCTCCGCTAGAAGTGGCCGGTGTTGCTGTAGCCCCATTTGCTGAAGCTGAAATCGAAAGAAGACTGTCCACCCATGATATTGCTTCCGGAATTTGCGCTGCTCCTCTAGAAGTGGCCGGTGTTGCTGTATCTCCATTTGCAGAAGTTGAAGTCGAAAGAAGAATGTCCACTCACGATATTGCTTCCGGAATATGCGGTGCTCCTCTGGAAGTTGCCGGAGCTGCCGCTTCTCCATTTGCAGAAGCTGAAATTGAAAGGCGAATTTCCACTCACGATATTGCTTCAGGTATTTGCGGTGCTCCCATGGAAGTTGCCGGAGTTGCCGCTGCTCCATTTGCAGAAGCTGAAATTGAGAGGCGAATGTCCACTCATGATATTGCTTCAGGAATATGCGGTGCTCCCTTATTAGAAGTTGCTGGGGTTGCCGCTGCTCCATACGCCGAAGCTGAAATTGAGAAAACTGCGAGTTACAGCATCGCTTCTGGCATTTGTTCCGCACCCCTTGAGGTTGCCGGCGTAGCTATTGCTCCCGCTGAAGAAGAGATCATTCGTAGATCGTCTGAATCTCATAATATAGCTACTGGCCTTTGCTTAGCGCCATTGGAGGTTGCTGGAGTAGCCGTAGCACCATATGCCGAAGTGGAAAAAGAAAGGAGAAAATCTGAAGTAATTGACTTTCCGGAAGAAGTATCATCTCTTCAACAAGAAGGTCTTTCCGATGAGGAAACTATTGATCGTAGAAAGTCTGAAAGCCACGGAATTTCTGCTCTTTGCTCCGCACCATTGGAAGTTGCTGGAATTGCGGTTGCTCCTGTTGTAGGAGCCGAATTAGATAAACTTAAAATGGAATCTGCAAGCCCAGACATTGCTTCTGGAATCTGTAGCGCTCCCTTGGAAGTTGCTGGGGTCGCTGTAGCTTCCTTTGCTGAACCTGAAGTCCAGAGATTACGAAGAGAATCTGAAGACGAAGTGGTAATGACTTCAAGCACCTTTGAATCTGATAAGCTTCGTAAAGATTCGGTTGGAGAAAAAACATTTTTGGAAGGTTCAACCGCAAGAGTGACTGGATATGGAGGAGACATTGAATTTGAGAGTGATGCTAAAGGCGAAATTCCAACAATAGTTGAAGATCCTGTTTCTATGGAACGTGATTTGATAAGCGATGAAGATGATTACTTACCAGTCAAGTATGACGAAAAGACCGACTTGTACAAAACAAATAGCGGGCGAAAACCAGCCAATGTTCAAGAAGAAGTAGAAGAGGAACAGGAAGAGCCAGAACATGATAAAGATGACAATAAATCACCAATGCCACATGATGATGTAGAAGATGAGAAAATGGCTGCCGATACGGAAGAGAAAGAAAATAAGAACAAAGATAAATTAGAAGACGAGAGACATTTCGAAGAAGAAAAAGAGTTTGAAGATGAAGTCAAACCAGTTCTCCCCGAAAAGCCCAAAGAAAAAGGATTTCCTCCACACAGCGGAGACTTTTTGAAAACTCCTGACGAAGTTGCCGACCTACCCATGCACGAAGAAGTTCCCATTGATATGCATTATCATCCGCAGTCAAGCTTCGAAGAGAAAAAGACCGTCCCACCTCCGGAAAAAGCTGTGGAGGAGAAGAAAATCGAACCCCAAGAAGCTCCAAATAAAGGTGATTCCTTAGATGCTGGACCAGTCTTTAGCACAATGTCAGTTCAAGCGGAACAGGTTGAAATTGTCACTTTATCCTCAAACGAACCAACACCAACAACTCCAAAAGGCCAAAGTCCTGCATTAGAAGATGCTGCAACTCCTAAAGGCACTTCTTCCCCAGAGGTTTCCTCCTCTCCTTACGTTAGGAAACGACCATTTGAAGGCTTTTCCGAAGTCTATGTCACAGACTCACCACCAGAATTTCAAGCCCCACATGATCAATTGATGGGAGCTTCAATGACTGAATCTTTTTGCGGAACTATGGAAGAACTCATCGAAAAAGATAGAGGCAAGGATGAAGTTATTGCTCCTCCACAATTTAGAGACGATGATATGATGACTCAGTCGTTTTATGGTGGACGGTTTGAAGGATTTGGAGAAGAAAAAATAGATATTGACATAGTTACTAAAGAAAATGGCGAAACAAAGGATATTCCTGAACAAAAATCCCCTTCCAAACAGACAACCGTTGAAGCAGATGTTGCGTTTAAGAAAGACGAACCAACCCCTCCGACTACTCACAAGTTTTCCGATGATTACGAAGGATATTACGAAGTACACGAAGACGAAGTTTACACGTTTATTCCGGGTGGGGACAAAAAGGTTCCAATCCCGTTAAAACAAGAAACAGAGATTACCAAAGAATTACCCTCAAAAGTTGAAATAGCCCACGAGATAATCAAAGAAGAAAGTATCGCGGACACTAGGCGCAGGTCCGATACAATATCTTCTCAGACTCGTAAAGAATCTACTTCCTCTGAAGATGAATTTAAAGGAGAACCCATCACATTCACCGTTAAAAAAGATTCAGAAAAACATCCTCCTTTACTCGCTACGGGTCAGGAATCCCCAAGATCTACAGACTCCCCCTTGGTTGGTGCCATGAGTGAGAGCATGCACCCAGACCTCAGGCATTCTAGCGATGAAGATGAATATGAATTGCAATACGCTAGACGAACAAGTGGTGGATTACCAGCATCTAACATCGCGACTTCAATTAAACCGGATGGAGCTCAGGGTCTTTTTACAGATAGAGACGAATACGGTCTTCAGTTTACTGGAGACTCTTGGCAGCACAAAGAGGACGTTAAATCTCCTCAAGCAGCATTGCCTAGAATGATGCCTGGACAATTCGAAGTAGATGAAGGCTATTTCCCCGAACAACAAAGGTTTGACAGTTATCCCGAATCATCCATGTACCGTTACGAGCAACCAGTCAAGTTTGAAGATGAGGATGATGACATTGAGGAAGAATCTGACAGAGAAAGCACTCCCGAACATCACTCTTTCGATTACGATAAAGAAGATATTCCGACAGAGGGAGCTGCTGCAGCTCGTCCTCTTCGAACCGTTCCCACAGACTTTGACAGCAGTCGCACCGAAACAAGACCAGCCTTCCCACCTTTGACTGGACTCGATCTCAGCAGTCCAAGCAGCGCAGACGTATCTACCTCCAGCGCATCTAAGAGAAGTCCCTTAGACGAATGGGGCGAACCAATGGGTCTTCCATCTCCACCTCCACCCCCAGACGATAGCACCAGGTCGTCCAAACCCAACGATAAGAAGACAACTAAAACCTCTGCTTCTAGTAAGTCTGGGGATATCAAGAAAACACAGAAGAGAGAAGTCATTAGTAAAATAAGCGACAGGGTTGACAAAAAATCTTCGGCACCTTCTAGTCCGAAGAAAATCCCACCCATCGATAGGGACATGAAAGAAAATAAAAAGAGGCCTGACTCTCCGAAAGCCATAATCGACGTAAAGCGACAAGCAAGCGGTCGGATTTCGGCACTTTCGAGTCCTAAGACAGCCACTCCAACGAGTCCTTGTTACCTTGACCTAGCCTACGTTCCCCATCATGGTAATCCGTATTATTGTAACATCGAGTTCTTCAAGAGGGTGAGGGCTCGATACTACGTTTTCAGTGGAACAAATCCAAGCAAGGAGGTGTTTAATGCACTTCTAGAGGCCAAACAGACCTGGGAAGACCCGGACTTAGAAGTTTCGATAATTCCTACGTACGACACTGATACTTTGGGTTGCTGGGTTTCAGCCAATGAAGATCTCCTAGCCAAGCATAAGATCGACTTGGCGCCCTCGGCCAACCGTTGCACCATAAATCTTCAGGATCATGAGACCAGTTGCTCTGCTTACAGGTTGGAATTCTAAAGAGATTTATAAAGAACTTTAAAAATATAAAAGTTAGGTTATAATAATTATTACGTAATGCTCTAATTAATATTGCTCTCCTTTGATTTAAAATAATTATTTTAATACACTTTATATTTGTTAGAAATTTTAATGAAGGAATAAGTAACAATGACTGAAAAATTTCGATAATAATAATTATTTTTTGTTATTTTGGATATTTCATTACTAACATAGGTCGGATAAAAAATAATTCAAATTAACATGACTTATAACTCGTAAGATCGTAAAGCACAAAATTTAGATGACTTAATAATCCGACCTAGCTCATACCGAAATAACTTAAGTTAACCGTTTTGCAGCTTGACTTGTAATTGTTCCATATTTTTATTTGCACACTGTAGACGTAAAATTACATTTATTTTATAATATTGAAGAAAATTAAGTTTAAATAACTAAAACTAATTATAAAACTTAAGTGTTAACACATGATTAAATATTAATTAAAATTAAAATAGCAAACTGGTTTATAATGGAGAATAATGTTTGAGCTAATAAAGTGATAAATCAGGGTGATTATTCAAAAAAATTATTAAAATAAACAAGCTTTGCACATATTCTAGCAGCCTAACTAATAAAATTTGCTTGTTAAATAGATAAATTAATTAATAATTACTCGTCCATGATAATAGTCAATAATTGCAATTATTTAATTCATTTGAGTTAGTTATTCACTTGTAATATTTTAATGTCAGCCGAAATATTGTGACACGTACCGTAGCCAATAAATTATAGAATATAAAAAAAATACTCCAGCTTTATGTGTAAAATTGACGCAATTAAACAAAGCTTTAAGTCGAAATATTCTTGTATGATGCTAATATTGAATACTTACAAGATTTAAACTGCTATTGTTTTTAAAAATAACTTAATATTAAGCGCCTTGTGTCATGATCCGGGCTGTGATTTCAATCTATTGATAAAATTAAAAATAATTGGTGATAAAAATTAAATAAAATTGTAAAACATTTTTGGGTGTATGAATAACAGGTTTGCTTACAATGTTTCTGCTAGTTTACAATTTAAATAAAATAATAAAATTAACTTTACATTTTTGTGATTATTTGTTTATAAACATGCTAATAAGAAAGGCTACATTGCTTACGGTATTTATTTGATAAAATATACTGTACAATTAAACAGTTTAAAAAATGGTATTAGTCCCCATATAAAAATTTGGTGAAAGCTTCTAATTAAAGTTAATTGTGTATTTAAAAAGATTTAATTTTTGGTAACAGTACTTAAATGACATTAAAAAATACATAAGTACATTTTCTAAAGACCTCATAAGGCTTGCTTTAATTGAATAATAATTATACCAATGTGATTTTGAAATATGTTTACTATTAATTAATAACTTATGAAAAGCAGTCCATCTTAAGAATAATTACTAACTAAAAATAAATTTAAAACAAACCCAAGTTTGAGTTGATTGATTATATTGTACAGATTTAATTTAAATATTTAATTAAAAATATAAATTAATGGTTCCTATAAGGTTTTATTGAATTTACGTAATTATTTAAAAAATAAAAATATTTGTACAGCGATTAAATTTTCATTAAAAAAAAATTATTATGTAACTGAAAATCATGAAATAATAACTTAATTACAAAATAATGCTACTCTATTTATTTAATAAGGGGTACTATTTTCTTCCAGGAGTACTTTGAAGGTACTTTAATAAGTAAGTTCTTGGGAATATTTCCAAGAAAAATGTTGAAATTTGCCACGTTACATGAGGAACTATTAATTATAGGTTCCACAAAAAAATGTTTAGGCCTATTACGTAATAAGTTAATAATATCAGGTTATGAAAAAAAAAATTAAATTACAGATTTAAGGCACGGTAAAATGCACTTATCAAATGTTTCTGTAAAACTATAATAAAAATACTAATTTAATAGTCATAATATATTTACAGAAATTTAAAACAAAATTAAAATAATAATTGAATTAGTATATATTCAATTGCAAAAATAATGATATATTTATTGAATATTTTTAGAATAAGTTATATTGGCGATCAAAAACAATAGGAAATTTAAAAAATACTAACAAATTATATTATTAAATAATTATGTCGTTAAGATAATAATATTATCATTAAATTTTAAAGCTAATCATTTATTAAAATATTTAATAATTATAGCAAAAATAAAGATAACATAGAATAATTAAATTATTAATGTTATAAATTAAGCAATCATCTTGGGTGTAAAATCATTATTGCACATTAAAATTTATAGAAAATAGGCTATAATTCCCATATCCCTATATATTTAACAGTATTTTAAGGATCTTTCTGCTTAGAAATAAATGTAGGATAAGCAGATTTTGAGGTAATTTATATTAATTAATAATATAAACTTACTCGTACACAAAATAAGTTAGCAAAATAATACTGATATTAATTAAGGGAAAAGTGGAGGCCTATTTAAGTCAACAGTGATCATCTTTAATTTAAATAAACTTAAAATAAGAAACATGTGCTATTTGTTTTATTTACCTTTATTCACTATGTTAATTAGGCTATTAATACTCACAGTGATTTAGGTAAAAACAAGTGAAAACAGCTTTGACGTATACAGTAAAAAACAGCAATTTAAACTGATTATTTTTAGGCCTATGTTCAATTTGGGTAATTAAATATTTATGAAAATAATAAAATTATTTATGAATGATATTATTAAATATGAAAGAAAAGGCATAATTAACTTATATCGATGTTGTGGCACTGATAATTTTATTTTAAACTTTAAAACCTGTGTAAAGTAAATAATTGCACATTTATGTTGCTTATTTTAGTGTGATTTTGATTGCATTAATTATTGTGTTAAACCCCTGTCTATGTCTAATATCACCCAGCGTACAGCACACTATAACTTAATTCTGCAATATTAAGCAAAACAGCCTAATTATTAAGGTATTATCTAAGTAACTAAAATTAAGAACTCAAAAAATTAACAACATTAATGCTCAACTGTGTGACACCATAATTGCTTTGAGCTCTAAAACTTTGGATATAAACATTTTTGATTAAATCTTTAGTTCTAGACTAGGTTTTATTGTACTAGTTAGATATAAAAATAATCTGTATTTCTAGCTTCATTTTAGAATTTTTAATATCTTATCTATGATAGCCAATATTGTTAAAATTAAAATTTAGCCAATTAATATTAAACCTTTGTCAGGGTGCCTAACGTGTGGTATTACTGAAAAATGCTTAAAAAATAATTATTCCTGCATAAATGAATTAATTAATTATTAATTTACTAATTGCGTAAAATTTCCTATAATTTATTCTGTTGATAAATCATTTTTAATACGAGTAATTTTTATTTTATATATTTTTTATTGAATTTTAATATTAATTATTTCTAACTAAATTAATGAAAAAAAAATGGATTAAGAAAATATTGCATTCCCAATTGAATGAATGGATGTTTTTATAGAAACGATTAACAATTTAAAAGGAAAAGATAAGGGTGCAAGGATTTTGGAGTGCGATAATAGTTAAGAAAAAAAAAAATAAAAGTTTTAGATAATTGTATACCAATTAATATTTAAATGATATTAAAGGAGCTTTCGTAGAACTAAAAAAAAATGTGTTTATTGGGTTGTCAACTTCTATGTTTAAAATATTTTAAATATTAAAAATAATGTTTCAAATAGAAATTTAAACAAAAATTTGAATAATCATTAATTTAATTTAATTTTTTAAATTAAAAATTAATTTTAAAAATGGTAGAAAAATTGATAAAAATTTTAGAGTTGACAAGCCAGATTTAATAGAAATAATATTAATGGTAGTTGCAATGGTTTTGATATTACATACTTTTTATTATTAAAATTTATTACATACCAGAATAGGTAAATTTTAACCTATAGGCCAATTTTAATCAGGTGCCTGAATATCTTTTTACTAATTTACCACAATGATCGGTGAACGATAAAAAGATGTCTAGTTTACAAATAAATTGAGGAATTATTAAGCATACCCATTGATAAGATTGGGCTAAAAATAAAAAAAAATTAAATTAATTTGGGGAGGGAACATTATTATCAAGAAATTATGTGGTCCTACATTTTAAATTGTAGGTGATCTGAAGGTATTTAAATACTTATTATATTAAGAATCATTGTTTTATAATACAACTTTTATAATAGTTCTCTAGGTATTTGTGTTAATGTTCCTTTTTATATTATTTAAAATGCGCAAACTTATTAATTATATTATTACTTGGATTCCAGCATTCCAGTTCTGTTATTTTATCTGGCACATATAATAAGCATGATTAAATGTCACAGATTGTTATAAGCTAAACGTCTCAAGTCTTTATTTATTTCTCTCATATTTTTTCACTAGGCTATCACTCACATCTTCACTGACTTATAGGATTTTAAGGTAGCCGCTCTATATTATTATGTCTGGAGAAATTTTTATCACGAAGAAAAGTGTAAAATTATTCCTACGTTGACAGATTAAATCCTTCTGATGAGATTCCGGGATATTACTAGGTTTCAAAGTTGCGTAAAATAGGCCTAACCCATAGACACCAATACAAACTTTAAGGCCTTATAGCTCCGGTATTTCGACGATGATCTGAAATTTTTAAAACGGAAATCTCGTAAGGGTTTAGTCTACCACAGGAAATAAAATTCAAAGATAATGTCATCCTCATTACATTTTTATAATCGAATTTTATGTTCTAAAGTTGGGTTTTTCCATAGAAACCTATACAGATTTAGGGGCCTAATATCTCCCGAATTTCTTCAATGACTATAATTTTTAAAATGGAAATCTATGCAGAACAGTTTGCTCTATCCTAGAAAAAAAAAATGCAAAAATTTCCGTATACAAAATAGGCTATTATAGAGCGGCTACCTTAAATCGTGAATAGAAGGCATCAAGAAAATTTTGATTTTTTTCCCCTATGATGGAAATCTCATCAGGGCGATATTCTCAGGGGCCTTAAGGGCCGGGAGCTCAGAAAGAGGTTAACCCTAACTGGAGCCGGAGGTTAACCTGAGGTTAGCCGCGCGACCGAAATAAATTGATATCTTCGTAACCCTTGAACGAAAATGGACATATGATACAGCAAAATGTTTGTCTTGAAAAGATCTAATCGAAAATGTACTCGTAAAAAAGATATGGGGTCGTCGCATTAAATATAAAGTTTTTTTAAAAGTATACTCGTAAGTTCGCTCTTATATCTCGAATATCTTTTGAGTTAATGCGACGACCCCATATTTTTTTACATTTCCGAATAGATATTTTCAAGACGGAAATTTTGGTTTATCATATGCCTTGATCATATGCCCATTTTCGTCCAAGGGTTACGACGATATCAATTTTTTTCGTGCGCCAACCTGAGGTTAACCCAGTAATTTAACTCCAGTAAGAGTTAACTCCTTCCATGCACCCGGACCCTATTGGTTCCGTTTATAAAGTACTTCTGTAGGTAACTATATACGGATAAATATGTAATTCGGGGCTACTTCCTAGTCTCTTTATTTCCTTAATTGACATGACTATGCCATAAGAAAAGGTATCACTGCTAGGTTTATGGAGCAAGTATTGGAGTTTTTGGTCGATTTTTACTTTTTTGTGGTAGTATTAAAACAGTTACGAAATGCGATTACAAACTAGCACGTAAAACTTGATATTTTATGTACCGGTAGTGTTCGTAGTTCGTACAGAAAATAGGAATCAAAGTTATAAAAATAAAATCCAGCTAGTTGCCTAACAGTACTCGTAACCTACTTATGTTTATTATTTTTGTGTGTGTGAGTTACAAAGTACAACGTACCCAACGTTGCTGCCATCCCAAAGAAATTTTGTGGAAAAGTATTTGGAATAATCTCACGATTTTTCGGGTTGGGATTACGAATTCACGTATTGTCATACACGTACCACTCACCAGTGATTATCAAAGGAAGTCTAACGATAGAATCGATGTTTTCAGTGTAGTCATGATTTGTTGAGTTGTTTAGCATAAAACAACAAAAACAAACCATGACTGATCTGATATAACACCGATTCTATAGTTAGACCATTGAGGGAAAAATCAATGAGTTAGATTTACTGTCTGACCACGATGTTAAGAGAGTTGAAACCCATGCTATCCTATGGGTTTCAACTCTCTTAACATTGTGGTCAGACAGTATATGAGGCCCCCTATTTATGGCTTATTGAACTAACCAAATATGACTACAAGGGACTCTAATGACACGAAATTTCGGGGACAGGCCTTTTCAGAGCTTCCTCACAAATGCACAAATAAATTTAGTGATTAAAAAAAAAACACCAATATTATTTCAATAATAAATTAATATAATTATTAATAATATTAACTTGCAAAGTTAACAACTTGTGAAAATGATATCTGAACAAAATTTATAAAATTGGTGCATCTGAAGTTTGAAAATAGGGTGAAGGACACGGGACACTAATGACATTTTGATGGTTTAAACCTGATTTTTACCTATTGCATAATAAGTATCATTACAATTAGTTAATCGAATACATTATATAGGGTGTTAAGATTAATTTTCAACATTAACCTGAACTAGGAATACTAAAATGTTTAATTTATAGCTCAAGGACAGAAAGTGTCCACTTGAGAAAGAATCACTCATA
>JAQGBM010000209.1:0-16134 GCA_034698405.1 Symphylella vulgaris | reverse complement strand
AAATGGAAGAGTGACTATTTTTGTAAGCTCCCGTAACGAAGGGAGGGTAAATAAACATTAAATAAATAAATAAAACAATTATAACCGAATAATATAAACTTATTAGGCTACTTACGTGACAATCAAAGCAATGGGCCACCGACCCATTTCTACACGAAAATAAAGAACAATGCTGCAACAACCATTACACTCATTATAAGTTACACAATAGAGACTAGCCCACTATAATGTTTCTTTCCTTACACAAACGAGTATAAGTTATAAGCTAACCTATAAGGCTAAGTATATGAAAGAGCATTAGAATTTAGAAGAACTATTGTTTATTGGCATTTCTCTTATAGTTTCTGCTTCGTAACTTAAGTGGATTTGAATCTCCACAATGTTTAATTTAATGTTTATGCTACAGAATTAGTTACGATTCTGTTTGAACTGTATTGTGAGATCGCGTTAACCCTTATACTGTATAATGCGATCGAGGTAAATAATATAATATTGTATAATGATCGTGCTTTGCATGGCAAATTTTCTTATGATACCGCCATATTGGAGGCGGCATTTTAGTCTTTGTGGATGCTAAAGAGATTTTAGCAAAATGAAGTCAATTAACGATTTGCTTTTTAAGTTCTATAATCAACGCTCGGGGGTAATGCATATTAGCACGTCAAATATAACGGTACGGCCCAATATAAAATACACAAAGTTTCTCCTTATAATATTATTCTATTCTTTAAAAATAATAATAATAAAAAATACTTAGATATCGATCCCCTTGTCTTTTAGCACTTAAGGGTCATGGACAGCTTTAAAAAAATATATGAGCTTTTCTCAAAGTAATCAATTAGGAACAAATACCTTAGCATTCTTCACTATACTATAGAACGGTCAAGGCCGGAAATTATATGGTTTAAATAAATAAGGGGTGAGTTTTTTTCGATCAAGGACCATGTGTGATGATGGCTTTTCATCCCATATCACCTGTGGACGGTGATGTGGAGTGGGAGTATAAACTTTATGTTATAACCTAATTTTTCATGTGGAATACTGCAGGTTCATCACCAGCAGCAAACTGATGGGAAAGAAATGAAATTGTTTTCCCTCATTTAGTCATTTTGTACAAAATTCATTAATTACACGTACACTGTTCATAATAATGGATTTTAGCATCTTTGCACTTCTTTTATAAGTCCCTTTCCCACCCCACCAGTAAAGGTAAAAGTTAACTTCCACTGCTAATAATTTGCAGAATCAGGAGTTCCCTGAAATCCTACAATCCTGCATGCATTGTAATAATAGCTGGCATAAGTGGAAAGTAACAAGTTAGCGGTGAGAATATGATCAATTTTGGCTGAAACTACACCTATAGCCTAATCCATTTGAGGGAGTTCCAATCTCGAATCGTATTTTTTAAATTCCGGGATTTCTAGACTGAAAAATATCAATCCCTGGATCCGAAAATTGTTCAAAACCCCATCAAATACTAACTTGTAATAAATGGTATTCAAATTTGTAAAATCTGTTAAGAAAAATTTTTTATATTTAAATCTCTATCACAGTTATCAAAAACAAGGGAAATAATAAGTTAGTATTAAACGTATACAAATAATCAATCACTTCAAAAAATAGTACAATAACTTTAACTACTGTTCTATCACCATCGTTTATGCTGTTGTCAGGTCCACGCCTTGTCTTATATTTATATAACAACAAATATAAAAATCTTCCTCCCTGTAATCTAAATCAGGACATTTGATTTTGACCTCATTAATAACTACATCAGAAGTCTCAATAGGTTTAACATTGTTAAAGTATTAAAATATGAAAACAATCATCTTGTCTCCGAGTGTCAAAGAATATTTTCATCCTTATTATACAATCTTTTTAAAAATTAGACTCCCACCCTGTCCTTGGGTCATTGAATAATGATATTTTAGCGTGAATGCTATTTCTTTGAAATGTATTTTCCAACACTCCTTCATCCCCATATCAAAGAGAAGAAGAAAAAAAGAAAATCAAAGCTACTTAGAGAGTTTTTGCTGAAGGCAGTGTTTTTCATCTGTCCCGTGAACTTGAAAAAAAAAGAAATACCACCACCAAGTCTCATTGACCCAATGATCTGCAACTTGTTCTTATGTACACATAATGACCACGTCATAACGCCTGACGTAACATAGTCATGGAGGTTTGTGTGCATTATAATAGCATTCACAGTAGCATCACAGAGCCTAATCATAATGATCATACGTAACTTATTATCCTCACAGCTTCCAATTGATATATATGATTCTCCAATAAATCATGAATCATGGAGTATGCTATAAATAACAACTTCACATAGGTTGAATGTTTGAATTAGACTTTATCAGTCTGGATTTGAGTACAGTAATCATCAAAGAAATGTAAAAATTATAATATAGTCTACTGTACTAAAGTACGGTACTTGTAAGCTCGGGGTACTCCAAGTTCAATTGGGCTACTCGTATGCATTCTTGTATTCATAATATTAATATCAAGTAGTCTAGAAAAGGTGTTGTGAATTTTTTAAAGCATTTTTAAGCTCTCGTCTGCTGTTATGTGACAGTGACACCTACCCAATTAAGGTGACCCTGACCATCGGGTTTTGACATTTATAATCTCCGAGTTTTATATCTATTTTCTCCGGGTTTGATAATTTTTATTCTAATTTAATTGTTTCTTTTGAATACGTACGTATCAGATGTTCGAAAATAATTTGTTTTACTGATTTACACTACGTAGATGTGTTAAAATGCACGAAATCTCACTTCAGTTTTACAAAATTTTTCGGGGGTTTCACCCCCGGTCCCGTAAACAGACGGTGTACAGTGCTAAATTTCTACCAATGTCCTGTTCTATAGGATCTTTTGTCATTTTGTGAAACCGAGAGGAACCGCAAAATTTAGAAATATAGGATGATATCTCAAAATGAAAGAAAATGAGTTGAAGGCATTAAATTTTTTTCCCAGACGCCTGTGCCCTCCCCCAAGGTCTCTCCGGGTCAAGCTCAAACAAAAGGTGGTCACCCTATACCCAATAAATGCTAAAGCCTGTAGGATATTTTTCTTGTAATTCGGAAACAGTAATAACTTACGGTACTTTACGTAGGCTAGACAGTTTGGGAGGCGATACCCGATTATTATATTATTATACTCGATAGAGACAACTACCCCCCAGCGACAACTAGGCACTAGGGGGGGGGGGGGGAGAGTAGACAGCAAGTGAACGTCTGTTGCTACGGAGTATAAGTTATTCTACTTGCCTCCTATATTTTGTAGTTGCCTCTCGACAGCAGTTTATCCCAAACTGTCTTAATACTTTGGAAAATGATTTTATAGAAAAGGGAGCGAAGCAGGGAATTGATAATATTAGAAGTAATTAGTTAGTACGGTGAAATAGTATAATAATTATTGATAACATACTGTAGATTACTACGATTCTGTTGTTTTCTTAATCATAATTCATAACTGTACCATGTGGATAACAGTAGGAACTGTTAATTTATCCACAATCATGTTAATGACCCCAGCTTCAAGCAGGAAAAATTGTCCCTCTCCGTGTCCCTCTCCGTGTGCATTTCATCTTCAAAGATGAACGAAAGAAAAGTTAAATTAAAACGAGAAAAAAAAATCTGTAGTAAATCCGGTACAATTTTCCTTATTCCTATTAAGTAAAATTAAGAAACTGTGCCGGTGTGTAGACCTAGAAAGCTATACTTCGATCCTACGTAGTATCGATATACTCTGTGTTCTCTCTTTTCCTCAGCCTCATGAATAGATAAGTCCCGCATCCTCAGAATAACTGAGACATCTACATACGAGCAAGTGTGTTGTGTTCTGTTTCCTTTAGCTATACATCTAAAGTGAATGAGTTCCGTACCTGGCTGTGTTCTATTTGACTATATACGAAAGGAATGCTATAAGGTTACGATGGAATGTGATTTTGAAGCCACATCTCTTAGGTGCTGGACTTAAAAAATGTTCGAAATTATTGATATACACTGGATAAATCAGGGTTCCTTACAGGTTAGTAGTGTAAACTTTTTTTTACCGAAATCTTTATAGGATTTTAGATTTAGGGAGAAAAATAAATACACTTTTGGTAGAGCTGTAGCCTACTACATAATAATTGTTCATCCATTTGATTGTACAGCAAGTTTGAGAAATATTCACTTACTATTCTTGATGAACTATAATAAATTAGTAGGCCTACTTAAATGTAGGGGGGTTTGGGGGGTTTAAAGAGTCTGGTTTTTTCATGAAAAATAGCCTACCCATTTTTCCTCTTTTCTTACCTGGCTCCGGCCTGATTCTCATAATTATAATTAAGTTAGGTCATATGACTGTAGAGTATAAGTTATTAGTCGTTACAAAGTAAAATTAATGTAAATTGGTAAACCTTATGTTCCATCATAATTATATTAAAAATAACTGTCTTAATTTTGTTGGTTTAGTAGGACCGAACTTACTACAGTGCTACTACCGTAGTCTTATTTTTGTCTAGGATTCCAAGTATAGACACCTTAGTATTATAGTTTTTTTTTCCTTCTCTAATTACACACATATTGCATGCCGATTCTTCACACCAACACTATCTAATTTCTGCGTGGGAAATATCAATAAGCTTTACCTTTATGATTATAGTACGTACAGTTTTACAGGTGAGAAGATTGCTGTTTTTTACGAAGTAGATTATAATAACTTTTTTTTTATCAACAAACTCTTTAGTGATCTCTCTCATGATCATTCATTTTTAATCATAAGAATAATTAAAAATGAAACATTATACCATTTTTAATTAAAGAATATAAAATGAGAAAATATGTAGTCCATCCTAGGGTTTGCAATCCCGGACCATATTTTCAATCCCGGGATTTCGGGATTGAAAATTATTAATCCCGGGATCGGAAAAATGGTCTAAAAGCCATCAAAATAATTCACGATTTAATGAGGTTTTCTTGATATGCCTAGCTCCATAATTCATTGGAAAAGTTTTACTAGATTGTCTACAAGATTTTTATATTTTAAAAGAGTTCAAAAATTAGGATTTGAAATCCTGGGCCATATTTTCAATTCCGGGATTCCGGGATTGAAAATTGTTAATCCCGGGATTCCGCGATTGAATTTGATAATATTTTGAAAAAAATTGGACACTTTTGGCAGTTTTACCCTTCCATAAATCTCTGGATTTGATCCGTCAATCCCGGGATTTTGGGATTGGAAAAATGACCGGGATCCCGGAATTTCGAGATCCCGGGATTGCAAACCCTAGTCAATCCATTGTGCAATGGACGTTGGCAATATAATACCTAGACTCATTCGTCTCAAAGAAGTCTCATTCGTCTCAAACACGTCTCATTCGTCTCAAAGACGTCTCATATTCGTCTCAAAGACGTCTCATTCGTTTCAAAGACGTCTCAATTGTCTATTTAGCGACGCTAATTAGCGAAGGGCCAATTTTTCAAACTCAAATCTTTATATGGTAAATCCATCCAAGTCCAAGAATGGAATCACAAAACAGAGATAAGTACTGGCATAATTTTTTAGATTGCATTTCCGTCTACAAGTTTATTGATATTCATTCTCAATGAGCTTTTCTTTTTACTGCATGCTGCATAAGAAAAAGTTGCGGTCTCATTCCTAAATTGTTTTTCTTTCTTTCAATCAAATCAATTATTAGAGTCATAATAATTATAATGATTTATTTTTACGGTCCATTTAATTCGTCAATTTTGATCTACATTCAACCGTGGCGAAAAAAAGTACAAAAATTCAAGAGTACAAAAAATTGAAAAACTCTAACTTGTAGCCTGTAGTTATTTATCGTGAACATAATTGTTGGAGAAATTAAAGTTTACGATAAATAAACTACAGGCTATAAGTTAAGACTTAAGAGTTTGTCAATTTTTGTATACTCGAATTTTGGAGAAATTAAGTTTAGTTATACATAACTCCCATTATCCAGACAAAATTATAATTATTTTGTCATTGAATAAGAAAATAACGAAATCTTGAGAACAATCGAAAATTTGTGTAGACAATCTGAATTTCAAAACAAACCGGAATTAAATCATATCAGAATCATCTCTTATCTCCTGATCATAAGAGATTAGGATCATGAAAACATGAAAAAATATGTCATATCTTTTTTATATTGATATAATTACGAATATTTCTGAACTTATATAGGAAGGTGCACAGTGAATCGCACATCGAGAAATTTTTCTTTGAGATAGGGTAAACCCTTTTGATGAGATTTCCTTTAAACATGAAAGGTTACCACCAAAATTTAGGTAATAATTATTTGTTCTCGTTAAGTTGTGCTTCCATAAATACCGAATTCCGAATTTCGATGGCGACCTAGTAATCATTGTTAAAACGGTACGGTACCATTCTTAGTAATTATTTCCCCTTGAGGGTACGGAATACGGATTTTCCATCTAAGGTACGGATACAGAGAGCAATTAAGAATCTGGTATGGTTGGTTGGTGGTCTAGCCTAGGGTATTGATTTGCTTCGTCGTAAAACTAAATGGGACAGACATTATTTTTTTAATCATAAGGATAATGGTGGTTTATTTAATTTAGATATACTCCATGTAAAGTCAGCACAACCAAAACTCCACATGATGAAGAATAATAAAAAAAAATAATGCATTACATAAAAATTTACGATAAGTCATTCACATAGCCTACAGCTGAAATCGTGTTACATTCGTAACATTGACTTAACAAAATTCTTTCTATACGTAATAACAACAGCGGGATTACTTCTGCGGTTTTTGTAACTACTATACTTCGTGTACTACAAGCATTCTTTACAAATTGAAAACCAATATTGAATAGCGTAGGATGCTATATCTTAACATAATCAAAATTCATTCATGCGTGCTGCCTTTTGATTTAAAGCAGTTTTTTATTAACATAAGGAGAATAACCAAGACACTATCATTGTGTCATCAATGTATATAAAATGAATGTATTTAGGGGCCTACGTACAGTACGTAAAAAAGTAAATATACCCGACAGTTAAAATGTGAACTATGATACGGCAATTCAAAATTAGGCTAGAGCAGTGAATGTTTTGATTTATTAATGCAGCATAATTTGAATAGAAATATGGAATGATGCACACCTGTGTACAACTAACTTGTTTACCTATATAGACTATGAAAAGAAACACCGGTATACGACTACTACTCGAGTATCCCAGTAAAATACTTCCGTAGTCACACCCAGAAAAGTGTAGGAAAATTTAAATTATTTTTTAACAAAATAAATTTCAGTTCACAATAATTATTTCTACAAGTCGAAAAATTTACAAATAATTAGACTAATAGGATATTCCAAAATATAAAAATTGAAAATTATGACGTACGTAGGCCTACATGTTAATAAATTAAAATTGATGATTTTCGTCATGTAATTACCATATGTATTTTGCAATTAACTTATTACCGGTATGACGATTAAACCCATTAATGTTTATAATGAGTTTTCGTCATTAACGTTAAATATTTTGCCATATTTGTTTTATTTAAGAAGATTTGACAAAGTTCATTTCGAAACGTCGGAGATTTTATTATTAATGTATTCGTCTTTTTAATTGTGTATATAAAAAATTTTAGCCAACTTTTACTGATTTGTTATTTTTGATCAATGGACGGATACCGTGGACTCTGAATTTTTATGACTTCGATAGCATGTTGGCGCTTCGTCCACTTCTAACAACTCTTCTACTTTTAACTTTGATCTTAAAAGGGACTACGACTACAACCATGACTTTTGGCAGTTACATTAGAAGTAAGTACCCTAGACATATTATTGCAACTATCAACGCTTATCAGCAACATGCCAAAACGGTGACTTTAACAGCTGCCAAGGGAGCCTTTATTAGGTCCTGTATTCAGGACAGAATCCTACCAAACTTTGCTAAAATAAATTTAAACCCCATCAACAGAAAACAGGCCTACCAAATCTACAGGGACCAATGCACCTACATAAAATCTGCTTATTCATACCACCAATCTGTAAAAAGTAAACACTTCAATCTCAGGAACCAATGTCTGCAACGTCTGGAACAATCTATTAAAACTAACGATTACAATACTGTTACCACCATCACAAGAAATATGTGCAACTCCATGTGGCAATCCTGTACTACCAACCTAAACAAAAAGAGGAAATATTTACATGATAAAGGCCAATATACGTACAATATATTGAACCGCTTTCCCAAGAACCCACAGAAATATTCGGATATTACTGCCCTAAAAAATAAAATAACCAATCAGTTACCCCACATAGACCAAACAGCTTACAAGAACAAATTTGTTAATTTAACCGACGAACAACTAAATTCACAGGACATTACCTTCTGTGGTACCAACCAAAAGACCAGAATACAATACAGCAAAAATGAACTTATCAGGCTAGCTGCTCAGCAAAGTAACATAGCAAGAAAACTCGAAATTAGGATAAATAACAGGGACCACACGAACAACCAAAATGCCCAGCCCACCACTGGCACCGTCAATAATAACGCAGAACAGACCGACGTAACACAACACAGAACTTACAGAGATATCAAGAAACCTACGGATTTTGTGAGCTTTCCTAAACATAACAGTAAATTAACCTTACACTTCAACAACATCTCCAACAACCTTAATGAAATATTTGAACAATCTCTTTCTACCCATAAACATGTCAGTGAGGAATTCTTACCTTCGAAAATAACCCATAATAAAATCAAATCTGGTGATCTTATCTACACTGTAGCTGACAAAGGTGGCAAAAATGTACTTCTCACCAAGGAAGAATACATTAAACAAGCCAATAATATTCTGGACTCAAACACTTACAGGAAATTAAACAAGGACCCTACCGCTAGCCAAAACAGATCCCTGAATAACCTCTTAAACCAGCTAAAAGGTGAATCGTACATTACTCCTAAACAACACAGTGACTTACGTATATCTAATCCCCGCATTCCAGGCTTCAAAATCTTTCCCAAACTGCATAAAACTCCTATTTCATACCGCCCGCTTGTGGATGCTCATCTGGCCTTCAATTACATTCTTGCTAAATTCCTACTGGAGCTTTTCTCGCCCATTGATAAAGCTATCCCCTATAACTTAAACAATGCCCGCACTTTAAAACACCAATTATTGGACCTACCGCCACAACTTTACAGCAATTGTCACATGTACAGTCTGGATATTGTGCAACTTTATCCTTCTGTGCCTACGGATCTGGCTATAAACACCCTCCTGGACCTCGATATAATTAAAGATCTGACGGATATACCAAAGGCCTTCCTCCATAAACTTCTCAAGATAGCTACTTACACATACTTCACATTTAATGACACTTTCTACGAACAGATTAAGGGCTTGGCAATGGGCTCTAGCCTTTCTGGCTTCCTTGCTAACATCTTCCTGTACTACAACATAGAATCTGACCCACGTTTCTACTCACCGAATGTCCTCTTCTACAAACGTTACGTAGATGATACTTTCATCCTGGTAGACCAAAAACAATTCAGCATCAATGAGTACATCGCTACTATAAACAACATCAACACCAATATACAATTCACTTACGAATTTGAGCAGAACGATTCTCTACAGTTTCTCGACTTAAAAATTACCCGGATCCCGGACCAAGGCTTCACCTTTGCTGTAGGATACAGATCCTATTCCATTGGCTTTCAGCTCATCATCCCTCTACTAAACTAGGTATCTTCAAATCTTATATCAACCGATCCATAGCCTACTCTTCAACCAGTCAAACACTATGGAGGGACATCGCTCTCATAGTGTACTGTTTCAATATGAAGTCCTATCCTCTTCAATTATTAATATGCACTATCTACTGCTACATAAAGAAAAAATTTCCCCTAATTTACAGTAAACTACATTCCAATGAATCCACAAACTTGGACAATGAACATAGAATCTACAGCATGAAACACAGAATCAGTACAGTTGAAACTAAAACACCAAACCGGACTCTACAACCCATCTACACCAACATGATATACCTTCCGGGTATATCTCCCAGACTACTAAAGGTTTGGTCGACCTATGCCAAAAATCACCTAAACCTCAACATCATCAATGCTTGGTCCCCGCCCTCATCTGTTGTCTGCTCTAACCTAACCTTGTCTTCTATAAACAGGAAAAATGCACCTTGCATCTATGCGGTCCGCTGTAATGACTGTCCTGATGGCCCCATTGTTTACATAGGGGAGAGCGGACGTGGACTGGAGGTTAGGACCAAGGAACACTCGGCTAAAAACAGCACTTCAGCTATTGGCATTCACAAATCAGATGAACAACATAATAATCTCAACTTTTACCCCATCTACCAAAATCTACCAGACCCGGCTACCAGAAAAATTATCGAAATGCAACTCATCAAATATATCAAACCCAAGCTTAACGACAATACGGACCTCAGAACCTACATATATCTCAACTTTAACAAAATTATCAGCGAATGTTACACGCACAGAGATTTTGATTTCCGCGCCACTCATACACCTGCTCCCCCTTAGGATCGGAGCAGTCCATGTTTCTCCCTTGGCTGCTGGCTAGCTGCTGCTCACAGCCGCTCACAGCATTCCTCACATTTTGGCGGCAATATGTGTCGAACAATGGAAGTTTTGTAAATATTTTAACTTTTAGCCCTTAGAAGAAGATTTGACAAAGTTCATTTCGAAACGTCGGTGATTTTATTATTAATGTATTCGTCTTTTTAATTGTGTATATAAAAAATTTTAGCCAACTTTTACTGATTTTTAATTATTATTTATTGAAGTTTATAAAAATAAAGTTTCTTAAATAAAGTTTTAGAAGTACGACGAAGCCACGAAGACCACGCCAACGGAAGGAGGTCCCACAGTGTCTAGGTCACTTAGTCGAAGCCCACGAGGTCCATTCAATCCTCCTGACCGGGTAGAGGGCTGTAGGAAAGCGCAGACGAGCCCATCCCCGAAAATTTCTCCTCGTTTCAGCCTCCAAAGTAGCTGGATTACAGGAGCACGCCACAGCTCCAGCAGAATAAATTGGGAATTCTGTAAAAGAAAATATTAAGGAATGGTAAACTTCAAAGAATGATAATTGAATGGAAATAGAATTTCTCAGAATGGTTCCAACCGGAGTTCAAACTTTCAGTGGTTCGCAAGTTTATGTCATAAGGGAACATTACAATTGAGTTACAAATGACAGATGCAATTAAATGTTTTGTTTATTTTTGAAATTCCTGTCCCCTTCTCTTGGGATTAAAAAGAACGAATCTTTATCCATTTTTTAAAAAGAGAAGTTAAAGTGATTTGATTGTATCATAACAGTTTACTCTTTTTTCCTCCAGTTTTGTTGATTAAATGAATTTTTCCTTAAATGTCTGTAAAAAGAAATTATATCTACGGGGTTGGCTATAGATTCGTAAGATTGAAAATTCTTCTTTCGTTAATTAGATGTTTAATTTTTATTTTCAACAATCAAAGAAAAAAAATTGAAAACCAAGAAATTGGATCAAATATATAGTTGAATCACGACTGAAAAAATACTTTTATAAATGAAAAAAAAATCTAATTAAAAGGATACCTTATAGAATTCAATAATGTAAATAAAAACTGAACTGAATTCTTTTAAGTAATTCATTTATAGTATAGGATATATATATATTAACAAATTACAAGAAAGATTCAGTATTTATTGAATTCAAAGTTCCGGAGAAACTGGAAAACGAACCAAAACGGGTTCCATGATAAAATAAAACGAATTAAGTTATATTTAAAACTATAATTCCTTTGCTTTGAGAAGTGCTCCGCCCAGCCACAAACTGCCACCATTGTTACAGTGAAACCATAGAGAATACTCACTCTAGTAGACCATCTCTGAGTGATCAGTGAAAGTGAAACAAAGCAGGTGCTGGCGCAGAGAGATAGAAATAGACTGATAACCTACCAGTTATTCACCGAGGTAATGGCGGATGCTGACGTCAGATATATCGTGTATATGAAATAAAATTTGTTTACAAAGATTCCTATGATTTAATAAGCAATAAACTCTGCACTAATAATTAATAATTTTATATTAATAATATTACAATATAAATTATATAATAATATTATGATAATAACCTAATATTAGTCCATCAATATCAATATAAAACTGTGTTAATATAATTCTGAAAAACCCTTTTACTAGTGATTATTAGAAATGAACAACCACAAACAGCATTGATATGCAAATGAATTCCTGCTATAAATGCTAAACTAGTTTTTTCCCTATAACTGTTATTTGCTTAACATACATACATAATGTACAGGTAAGTATTTATAAGAATTTATATGTGTTTGGGAATAGAAAGTTATAATGGAGAGAGAATTATTTTACAAGTTAAAAACTGTACCCGAGAAACTTTAAAGTCCTGGCACCTCCAAAACTTATTTATTTTAAAGTGATCCCAGGAAAAAGAATTTAGCCAATTTTAATCTAATCCTCAATAATATCATTTGATTCTAATAATACTACGTAAACACTTACCTTAATTTCCTCCAGTATATGATATATTTTTAAAGAAATAAAATATTTATTTGAAGGACGGACAAAAGACCCGAACTCTGTCTGTCTGTCATCCGTTGGGACAAGAGTAGGCTTTCATGCATTTTTCCATCTCTGTAAATAAGGCATGTAAGAATCAAAACGGACAATTATTAAAAATATTTAGCCTCTTCTTTTATTATATTTATTTATATTTTATTATATAACTACTGTAGTTGCTGAGAATTTAAATGAATAGAAAAGATAAAATCATAAAATAGAAAATTGATTTGAAAACAATCTTATTAAAATTATTATTAATTTGGAAATATTATTATTTAAAAATTAAAAATAAAATTATATATTTTTTTAAAATTTATAAACAAGAATTATTTTTGATATTTTTGGATGTAATATTGATAAGTTCAATATAATTATTATATTTCTAAGATTAATATTTTAGGTAAATTAATTTTGTCATAAATTGTGATAGGATAAGTTATAGATGTGTTTTTAACAAGGTTTTTAAAGAATATCTCCGCCCTCATTATAAGTTAATATGAGTTAAAGAAGGAAACTCTTTCCAACAAAGTAAGAATCATTAAAATCCGTTACTTTATAGCTGAGATATTTACATTTTAAAGTGTTCTAAAATATAATGATTTTTATACTTTTCCACCAAACTGATTTGCGGTTGCAATGGTAACCAAGGTAAAATACTAGGGTTTTTAATCCTAAACAATAATATGTAAATATCTCAGCTATTAGGCAACGGATTTTCCTGATTCTTACGTCGTTGGAAAGAGCTTTTATTATGAGGGCGGAGATATTCTTTTTAAAACTTTTTTTTTTTTGCTTATCTGTTAATTCAGACCGTTCAATAAAAATTCGCAGGTGAATGTCTGTTTCGTAAAGATTTTACAACTTCCTTTTCTCATATTAGATGTTATGAGTATAAAAGGGTGCAAGTTTAAAAAATAAATATTAAAATACGAGTGTGATACTATATGTTTTACACACACATCGAGGCGTTACATACATTCGATGTTAATTCTTTTTATTATGTAACAATACAATATAATTACGCCATAAACATCCGGTTCAAAAAAGAATCAGTTTCAAACGACGACCCTCCTTTTTTTAATAATGCCGTAATAATTCATAACTTTCGCAATTTTATACGGCGAGAGACAAAATTTTGTTTAATCTAGGTGAGAAAATACGCGATCATTCATTCATCACAGTTTCTGAGACAGACGACGGAAGTTGCTATTATTTTATGCAGTCGAAGACTTTTGAAATTAATGTTATAGTAGTTATAGTGCGATATAGGTATAATGGAGCTACTAGGCTATCGTTATTCGCATAAGTTACAACACAGATCTGCTGCACTTCCGCCAAACAACTGATTTTTCATGGTGGTTTCGTAACCTGCAATGTGATCGAATTTAACTGTTGGTCTTAGAGAGCTATAATTATTTCGAAATAAGTTATACGGAGTAATGTATAACTTACAATATATTATAAAAACAATATATTATACATAATTTATACTTTGTGTGCTAAAATCAAATATTACTTCATCAGGACCTTATCCCTTATTGGGGTTGGACGTACGAGTTCTATCCCTCCATGTCTTTCTATCCTTAGCCATGATATCCTGATCCACCTCACAAATATTATTCTTTATATCTTTCTAATTATCAGATCCCAACACTGACCCCCTTTCCCTATACGTAGTTATACCCAAATCTAAACTCATAATTTTCCTATAATAGGCCTAACAACCTCTTCGCTCCTATAACCACATATCCAATATGGTCCTATTTATCCTCATTAGCTACTGCTATTACACTTCCCCTAATAGCAAGTAATATGATACACATTTTTCTTATCCTATTCTTACTTTGTGAATTACTTAAAGTGGTAGCGACAGCATTAACAACTACTGTAAACCACTGAACTAACTGTTTAAAAAATATGTCATAATATTCAGGTTCCGGAAATTTTTATAAAATGTAACTCATATTTTGAAATTTGGTGCATTTTATGGTCCCCGCCACTGGCCGGGGGCATGGTCGGGGCCATAGGCACTCACTGTGCCTATTGGGTATTCCGGGGCTGACCGCGGTGCTGTTCTTCAGGATTTAAAAAAAAACTTCTTTTTTAATGTCCTGCTTCGCGAACCTGGCAAGTGCAGGTTCAAACCACCATATTAAAAAAAAAACATTAACAATAATATTAATTTAACGGTTCTATTGTGATTCAATTTGTAAATATAACCCATTTTAAAACAAATAATAATTATGCAATTATTACATAAATTAATAACTCGTAAATAAAATATAAAATTTGAATTGCAAATTACAACCAAAACATCCGTTATATTTTATGGTATAATTTTAATTTTTAAAATATTTCATAGAATTAATAAATTTATGTAATTATGTTAAATTCCTGACATTCGTACTTGATTTTCATTCATGGACATAATTAAATTGATTTTTTCAGAATTTAATCCATAATTATTTTGTAACGTTTATCAACATTGTTTCCTTTCATTATTTAAAAAAATCTTTTAAATTTTTAAATAGTAACTTAATGCTCTTTCCTTGCCTGGTGTAACTTAACTTATAAAAATGAAGCATTATAACGTTAGTCAAGGTGAGCATTAGTGTCGTATTTTTCCCCATTTTTTGCTTAGCACGTTTCTGAATCGGGTGAGCGAATTCTAAAAATTTTCTCTAATTATTTTTATAATTATAAAAACACGTATTTTTTAAACATAATTTTTTTTAAATCAACTGTTTTAAAATGAAAAAAATAAAAAATCGATAGTAGCCTAACGGAGTAAGTAATAAATTAGAAAATGAGTAATATAATTAATGTTGATTGAAATGTCCATGGATTGGGGTGAACGCTCAGATTTATTAATATTTGTTTTTATTTAAAAAAAAAATTTAAATAATATTATAGGGGCCTAAATTTTTTTATAAAAAAAAAATAATATTTATTTTTTTTTTAGTAAAAAAATAATAATAGGCCTACTATATTTTATTTAACCGGAACCCCGAAATTTTTAGGGAATCTATAAAAAATTGAACAACGTTATTTTTGAAATATTTGGTAACTAAAACCAAAATTTTTTTTTTTGAGAAACCGGAACAGGTAACGAAATATGAAAATTTTCCAAACCTTGCAACTACTTTTGATAAAATACCGGTATTTATCTACTTCACACATAATTATATCGGTCGACAAATCCATTCTTTTTTGGGAAGCGGTCGAGAAAGTAGGAGCATGACTATTCTGCTAGGCGTAGGCGGTAGGCTCCGTATAAGATCCGGGTTCGAATCCCAGTAGTACGTCCCATGTTAATATTATTGGTTCACGGTTGTGGCCGGAGTGGACAGTGGCAGATCCACTGTCCACTCGGCCAAAATTTCCAGAATTCAAGTCAAATTTCGCGAATTTTAAGTCAAATTAACATACTTCTGTTAAGCGAATATGTCAGATTCTTCAGTTTGCGGGGGTCCGGGGGTCAAACCCCCGAAATTGTTGTAAAATTTA
>JAQGBM010000208.1:0-16137 GCA_034698405.1 Symphylella vulgaris | reverse complement strand
ATGCTATCACTCGACTGTTTTCATTTCTCTCCGTGTGATGAGATAGCACTTGCCGCTCCCGATAGGTATAATTTCTCTAAGGTTTTATTAATTAGGAGTATGAAGAAAATCGTCTTTCAAGCAGAAAGTCACAACAGGGCTGCCAGCCAAAAAACAATATGGCGTCAAATATGGCGTTCCTTCTTCCTTTGTTTCTTGCTCCAAAATCAGTATACAAACACTCAAATAGCCTTTCCCTCTGTTTTATACTTCTTTTCAAATCAAAACTATCGTAAAAGTTCAAAATCTATGATAAATTGTCTGAAATATAACTTATTTCCGATGCAAAAAAATTAAAATATTTCGATATTAAATTGTTGCGTTGGCAGCAGAAGCGACAAAGATGGTTGTGCCAAGACAAGCAACTACATACCTTTCCCGCCTCATAAAACCCAACAAGCAACGTAAATACTTAAGTTACGTTATTAATGTTAAGGTTTTTGGGCAAGTTGTATTTTATTTTAATTCAGTAAAAAATTAAACACCTTGTTATCATATAATTTATTAATTTTAAAAAATAAGTTTACTTGATCGATGACATCCTTTTATTACCTGCGCGCTCTGTTGATGTATCATGCGCACGCATACATTTTTCTCTCAATACACATTCCCTATCAGGTTCATTTTAGCGATTTTAGTCTATATTATAATAATTATTTTTTTATTATATTCGCTGAGATTATTTTTATTTCATTACAGTATGGTGCTCTAATATATCCGACCCCATGCACTTGAAAAACCACACTGTAGTAGGCAATTTGTAAAAAAAAATAAAACTAAAGGCCCAGCGCGACTATGTCCCTACTGTCAGTGCGTGATTATCATACGGTACTCGAGGTACTGTACGGGTGCAGACGTGTGCCACTTAAATAACTTATACCGTAATTATTTAATTATTAGCATGAGTTTAAACTCATGTTATTAGATATTTACCCAACGCCACAATAAAAATAAAACGCTGAAATATAATATTGTAAACTTTATTTACATTAATATAAAATCCTGTTTAATTATTTACACTATGTACAAAATTACATGACTTAATTTCCTCCTTGCATTTGGAGTAGCATAACTGCTTCACTGATTAACTGTTGTGTATCAATATTAGATACAAAACCTAGGACGAAAGCTTTCTGTAGCAAAATATCGGCACTTTCTGCAAAAATGAAAGAACAAAAATTAATAAATAAAATTATAAGAGCTCCAAAGAAAATTTTAAAAATTCCCAACATAAAAATACGTACAGTATTTATACAGGATTGTTTTTTTATTTTTTTTTTAAAGAGAAAATAACTACTGAACCGATTTTCATAATTTTTTATTTTAACAAAAATAAAAAGTGTAGACTTTAGCTTTTCATTTTTAATTTTTTTTTTTACAATTTGAAGTGAAAAATTAAAAATTTTCGTACCTTTACTTTAAAAATTAAGTATAAAAAAATTAAAGCTAATTTTAGAATTTAAAGGAAAGCTACGTCCTACAATTTTTATTTTGTATAAAAAAAAAAAATCGCTGACATAGTTTTTTTTTTCTTTTCAAAATTCGATCCATAAAATTAGTCCCCGAAAAAAAATTCTGCGGGCTGACCTGCATTACCAGAACTAATTTAATTGAGAAATTAACTTGGACTTAAATAATACCATGACGGACACAAAAAAGTTGGTCATTTTCTGTGCGTCACAACTCATTACACAGGCTATGGAATTTAATAAAAATTATACTATAGTCCATAGGAAAGCTGAGTTATTCTTGTAGGAATCCGTAAACTTCATATTTTCTTAAAATGTATTTTACTATTTTTAATCAATTTTTAAAAAAGACAGTGTTTCAGTTTTTTGTCAAAAAGTTAAAGAATAACTCAGCTTTCCTATGGTATAATTTTTATTAAATTCTATAGCTTCTGTAATGAGTGATGATGCACAGAAAATGATCCACTTTTTTTGGGGGGAAGGAGGGTGTCCGTCTTAAGCCATAGCATACGGCACTTACCTTGAGCCAACAGTGTGAATTCGGGTAGAGATTTTAGAGCTGTAGTGACAATGCTCTGATTCTTGCTACTTAAACACTGCATGTATGTATTGACTATCTTCGATGCCTCACTATGAAACATAAAACAATTCATTATAGCCATAAGCCTCATAGCAGGAGCTCATAATCAGAATTATTGTATCAAAGAATGAATGAATACTTACTGAGGATTTTCCTTTACGTAACGTAATATCAAATTGTGAGCCATGTTTCGGCACGAATCATTTATATGATAGACTAAACTCTTTAACTCCTCCTACAAACAAAAATTCATTTAAATACCTTTATTATTTTGCGAATCGTATCAACTGATTGAAAGATAAATAATTGACTTACCACAAAATGTTTGAGTACATGAACTCTTTTTTGGCTTAGGTTATCAATGTCCTGTAGAGCACTGTGGATATCTAAAAAAAATACATATAAATTTAGTATGGCACTACAGTAGTAGAAGATTTAAAATGTATTTATTCCCAGGAAACTGCTAAGCTAACTAAAATAGAGTGACAAATATAAATAATTATAGTGTATTTAGTTTTCTTCTAAGGTCAAAATTAAGAGTTATTTTAAAGCAAAATAACCGATTGTGAAAAATTGCGAAAAAGTGAACCCCTACTAAAATCACATCTAACGAAACATGAACTAAAAACTATAGTTGGTTGCCAACTTAAAGTAAAATCCGATAGATTTTACCTGATTAAAAGGGATTTTAGTAGGGGTTCACTTTTTCGCAATTGGTTATTTTGCTTTAAAATAACTTTCTCAACTTTGATCTTTGAAAAAAACTAAATACACGATACTGTAATTATCTATATTTATCACTCTATTTAACCACACATTTGATTAGCATAGCAGTTTCCTGGGAATAATATCACTTTAATATAAGAAATGTCTTAATTTGGATATGGTCAGTACTCAGTTAGTACTGTAAGTTATCCCATTCTTCAGACAATTTAAAAGCATGTTGTAAATATGAAAAAGTGTATCTGGCTTCAAGAAGATGTATTAATTAATTGTTCAGAGGGTCATACCTTCAGTGCTGTTAACGTTGGTCAGTTTGTTCATAACTGAAGACATAAGAGATGCTTTGATACCCACATCGGCAGGAGGGATTCGCAGCTTGAGACTTGTTTGCTTAACCACTTCTTCGGACCTTTCGTTTCGAAGGGTTTGTGGTGTTTTTACACTTCTTGCCAAAATGAGCAAACTTGGAACTTCGGGGAAGGCAGACATCAATTCCACGATGATATCCGCATTCTTGTGAACGAAAAGTGCGGCTTGCTTCGAATCAGCTGACAGGTAGTTCTGCAAGAGGACACAGAACCTGTTCAACAGAATGCTCAGTTCCTTTGTCTGCTTGCTATGCAACCGGAAAAGGTTGAGATAAGAGTTTAACATGTCGTTTACTTGTTCTTGATGTTGCGGTCTGAAAATGTGAGGTTGGAGTAGTTCCATTATTCCCAGAATGGTGCTGAACACAGCTAAATGATGTCTCGACCTTATAACCGCAAATTCAAGTTGCACCCTTCCCCTCAGAGCAACAGCCAAAAGAGGAAGTTGTCTGAGCATCAAGACCGGATGTTCGCTAGCCATTTTGCGAGCAGCTAGTTCAAGATCTTGAAGCTTGCTGCTCCAATCTCTATCCGCTTCGATCCAAGCCAATGAGGTCAGTAAATTGTGGGACAGCACGTCAAGAGAGGAAGGCAAATTTTGGATATCGATGGAATCGTTCATAAGATCAGATCGATTCTTGACATACTTGATCACCTTGGGCAATCTCATATAAACATGGAGCAAAAGTTTCTGCGCAAAAGCATTCTTGTCCATTCTCGACTGTAAATGTTCTACGAGCTTCCTGGCAACTGCATCTCGGTGACGGAAACAGTGAACCAATAGGGATATCCTCGTTTCTAAGACAGTAGCTGAGGTTTTTTGCGCTTCCTGAAGTATGTAATCTGCCACGCTGATAGTTTGAGAGGCTGAGAGATGCAAGACGTCTTCTTCTTCGTAATGTTTGGGCACGTGTTTGTCCCTTCCCCTCCAAATTTTTGGAATGTATATGCAAGCCCAAAGCATATTGAGAACGGTACTTGGATCAAACTTTTCAACTCCTGATGAATCGAGAGCCAAATTGATTATACTATGGATTGTTTTCCAACTGGCATTGTGAATGAGTAAGGAGAGGAGATAAGGACGACATGGAAACATCTTAGGAACAGCGTGTAATTTTGGTTCAGAAACAGACAACGTAGATACAATTACAGATGTGTGTTGCTCTTCAGGATATTTGTATATTAGCAGCTTCTGTTCCAGTTCCGGTACGCTAGATATTACTTCGGGTTCCAGAATTTCGAGCCAATCGACGAGAAAACCGTATTTTGCGTTGCGAGATTCTTCACCAAGAAGCCAACAGCAAGCAGAAATAAAATATAAAGGGTTCACGATACTGAATATTTCCTTGGTAACCTTTTCAAGTCGAGAAGGAAATTCGCATTCTATCTGTCGTATGATGTTGCAGATTTTATCTGGCGTCAAAACACTTGGGTTCGCCTTTGCCTTAACCAGAAAATCGGAAATTGTTCTCAGATCGGTCTTGGTTTGAACGGGGATGAAGGACACTCCTTCGATCTGTTTGAGAACGTTAACAAGCGGACTACGAATTCCAATAGACTTCTGAATCAAGAGGTTGGCCAGATTTCCTATATCCCTGGACAGTTCTCGATTGGAAGTCTTTACTTTTTTCTGGACCACGGCGAGAAGTTTGAAGATAGGACACGAAAAAGATATGTGGTTATGAAGGGCGGCTACGAAACAATTGGCTTCATTCATAGCGAGAAACTGAGTCATAACTGCAACCATCTCCTGAGTGGTTGGTTTATCACCTCCGTGTGACAGAATTTCAACTGACATAGTCTTGTGTAGACCAGCGAACTGTTCTTTCTGGGCCCTGGGATCAACTTGAAACGACTTGTTCGGAGGAAACATGTTAAGTAAACAGTTTGAAACATTGTGTACAATGGGAATAGGCGGAGCCTCTTGAACAATGGTTGCGGACCTCCTGCGGTAAAGAGAAGTCTGTGGAACATCGTTCGATGTAGATTCGCATGACGGACTAGTCATCAAGAATTCCGAAAACCTTAGACCACCTATAGCTCCTCTCTCCTTTTGCACAGCTACCAAGTGAGCCATGTAGCTCTTGTCCACTACAGACTGCTCCACAGCATCGCTATCATAATCGACTGCTATATCCAATGCGTGAAGAAGTTTCGTAACTGTAGAAATGGGAATTCCAAACGATTGGATGAACAAAACCAGTTGATTAGGTTCTAAGTCTTTGAGAGCGATGTCAACCAATCTCTCTACTGGAGACCTAATCATCTTCAATTTGAGCCAATCGGGCAGTAGAAGAGCCTCCTCAGACGTATCAACGAGAAACGTTTGTGGAAGGTCTCCCGACTCCGGAAACCACATTTCCATAAGTTCATCGAAGTAGGGCAAATTTTCAGGAGGTGGTCCAAAGGTAAGTAGCATCATGACAGCGTGTGCAACGAGAATAGTCATTGTTGCAGCTTCCCCTGTGCTCCACTGAACTAGGATCTGGTCTTGAGATTGGGACCACGAAAATCCTTCCTTTGATGGTTCTCTCGCCTTCTCCAAGTACTTGATGAATATGGTGAGAAATGCCTGGTAAACTTCTAGTCCTCTTACATCTATCGAGCCCTCTCTGTTGAGTGGTAAGATAGCTGATATCATTGTAGCTCTTTCAACAATAAGCTGAGCCATATCGGGGGCAAGTTCGAATAGCTGATCTTCCGAAGCATAGACGGAGAGGTAACGAATGTAAGCTGCAACCGTACTGGCGCTGTTTTCGATCAGACAAGCCTGTCTGATTCCAAGTGTTGCGTAACTGCTTACAGACTGAAAATGAGGGATCATGGGAAGATATTGAAGCAACCAAGAATGTTCTTCATCTTTTACGTCCGTTTCCATCATATCGTCATCATCCGTCGGTTTTGGAGGACAAAGAACCATGTTGAAACCTCTAACTGCTTGCAGTCGGGAGTAAGATTGCGGTGAGCTCAGCCTACGTAAGAAGTAGTCTAGCATTTCGATGGTCGGCTGGGGATCTTCGGAATTGTTGTGAACTACATTTTGTAAGTGTTGGAGTAATTGGTTATGTTTCTGTTCTTTCTCCTTCTTCTTAGCCTTTCCGGCCTTTGTCATCTCTTCTTCCCTCTCTTCATTGTCTGCCTGCACAGGTTCTGGCATTTCTGTTAGTAGAAATTCGCACAGACACTGTATTGGGAGAACGCTGAACGCCGAATCGCTGGATTGAACGAGTTCCGCTAACCAAGGCATCGATTGGGAAGTCCCTTGTCTCTGGATGATTTCGAGCAAAAAGTCTGGATTGCGCGATCTGCATAACAAATGGCCTAACCTCATAGAACTATTCTGCTGCTTCAATGTGTCTATGACTGATGAAGGTGGTCTCCTCTGCACACCAAAGGGATCCATCGAAGTGAGCTGCGATAATAACAAACTGTTTGATTCAGTGATGGTAACGGGAGTAGTCACTGAAGCCAGATGGGTTTCAAACTCGAGGATCTGCTGTTTTTCCATCTCGACCAGCTGAAGTTCCTGATTTCGTAGCTCGTCAGCCTTTTCTCCAACTGCCATCGTTGGAGGAGGAAAGACAAATTGGTTTGTGATGCACATTTCCATTAAAGCGCAGAGTGTAGGATACTTTTCCCAGGCCGCGTAACCAAATGTTGAAGGATTGTGAGCAGTTATGATAATCAACATTATCCAAGCTTTCCAGTAGAGGCCAGAAATAGCTAGAGTGGGAGGTTGATAACCAGCTGGTAGGCTAATGTTTTCAGGATGGTGGTAAGCACATAAGTTGAATAGGGCATCGATGAGAGTTATTTTCTGAACTGGAATGACCTCAAAGTCTTCCATGTAGAGGCTTGCAGCTCTCTTTATCATCTGGTCTGCAAGCTCAAGAGCGTCTGCGGCAGTTAAAGGGTGTTCTTTTGACAGTCCAGTGATTAATATTCTCATTAAAGTATCTTCAACAACTGGAACTTCCGATGCCAATCTGAGCATAAGAGGTCTTTCCTGCTCAACTGGCCAATTGTCAATCTTGTAGTAATGTTCTGCACTTTCCATAAATAAAACTTTGTGAAGACAATGAATAAAATCAGTCCTTCCAGGTTTGAACATCTTTGGAACAACGTCATAAAGCCACCACACGCTGTCTCGCTGAATAATGGATACCTGCTGCTGATAGTTTTTCAGAAGTGACAGATCCTTCTTGTCTCCTCTGGAGTAGGCGATAGCCGATTCGCGGACTGACGGGCTGATTGCTAGAAAAATGCTCAGGGTGATAAGATCGGCAATGGACATAAACATTCGTTCCTTCTGTGATTGTTCCATGTCTGTAAACTGTGAATCTTGCACTTTTTTATCCTGCATTAGACTCAAGGAAAAGAGGGTAAAATTAAGGTCGTGACGAAGTGTTCGAACTATTTCCCTCAACAAAATGCGAAGGCAACGCAAATAATCATCCCGATTGGTCAATAAATCGAGGAATATTTCGGCGAGGATTTTGGCGCTGGTGTCGGGCGAATAGTTGAAAAGAACGCTAATTACCGCCATGTTATTTGGATTTCTGGAGTTGGTCAATTCATTGTAAATCGTGTGTTTCAGTAAAACTCCTAGATTTTCAGAATGCCGGGCTAAAAGTTCTCGAATACAGGTAAGATAGTGATTTAGGAGAGGCTTGCTTTTTAGACGAATTTTGCCGAGGATGGTGATGATTTCAACGTCTATCTGATTGTGTTGATCACAGTTAACACATACGTAGAGCAGCAATTCTTGTGCATGTCTTGCTAGCTTTGCATTTTGCAACCACATTTCAACCCTTTGAGCTGCAATATGCCTAATCTCTTGGTAACCACATGCAATGGACAAAAGTTTCAATATGTTACGAGAAACGTCCTGTTGAGGTTGTCTCTTTGTAACATTATCTTTTACTAGTTCCAGCACATACTGCCAAATTGATTCTTGGCATGCAGTAAACCTTGGGTGAATTGGAACATCCTGTTTTATACTTCCTTCTGAGCGATTTGAGCTTTCAGACAAATCATCATCAACAATGCCAACATTAAAATTAGTTGGACTTGGACAGGCTTCAGGTTTAAATGATAGTTCAGGCAGCATAAGGTGCTTTGGTGGATGTCTAGTGGGAAATGCAAGCAGAATGTTGTCCACAAATCCCTTACAACCGTCATAATCTATCCATACCCTCTCATTTAACATATCTTCCAAATAAGCCCTAACAAATGCCTCGGGCCACTGAGTTTCATCTTTGAAGGCTGCCATCAGAACATTGGCTGCAAGGATTGAGGGCAAAGCGTGACTCTTTACTTTTGGATTAAATTGAGCATCTTTTCTTAAAAGGCTGCAGAAGGCTTCGACAACATAATCAGTGCAAAAAAATCCGGATTTTATTTTTGCTAAATACATCAAGCTAAGATTAAGGACACCATCTACCTTGGACCTGTTTTGTTTCATGTATTTTACAGTCCCACACAGGAGACCCTCAATTCTTTCTTCATTACCAGCCTCTTCTGCTTCTAAGATGTTACGTATTAGGTCATTTGGATTAACATCAACTGCAACATTTTCCCACTGCTTTAACTTTGCACTTTCGCGTTCTTTCTTTACTTCGGGAACCCTGCTACTGCTAGGTACCACCGATGAAGTTGAGCCAAGTTTCTGCTTCTTGCTAATGGGTGGAATAATTGCTGCAGGTGGATCGCGTTTTCTTTCACTTGCAAGTAAAGACGTACCTCCTGATTTATGCTGAGTCGAAGCTGAAATGGCTTTTTGGGCTAACGAACCTTCAGATGACGACTGACTGCCTGATCGGGGTTTCGAACCCAGTGCAATGAATTGGCTTGGCGGCACATTAAATGTCTTAGCTTTCATTCCACGCTTCATGGCTTTTGTTTTATGTAATCAAATTAACCAGAAATACTTAACACTACTTCATGAACTTCATTTCACACTTATTTTATCAAAATTGTTTCTTTTTAACCAAAATTTTATCTAAAATAGGAGCACTTGGCGTTAGGCTTATTTCGCGTACGATAGGTTGCCAAACAGTGCGACCGGTTCCGGTGTATTTATTTTTTTCTGTTAAGTTTAAATGTGTAAATATACAAAATATTTGTGCAATATTAACAAAAAATAATTTTTATTAATTTTTAAAGCTTTTTTTAAACAACTCATAGCGTTATTTTTCAAAATAAGCCAAATCCGGCTTGGCTTGTTGACCGAAATTTATCATCGAGAAGTTTCGCCAGGTAAACATGGCGGACAATGGGAGCAATTTCTGCTAAAAAACTTCATTAAATTTGTAATTATGTGCGTTATTTTCCTATCCTATGTCTTGAATTAATTAGTATTAAACAGTGGTAAGTCCTCAATATGCATATATTTATTATTCACTGGTTCAATCTGAAAGATTTAAGTTAAATTTGGGACGCTTTCGTAAGCCTTATGAAATTATAATTTGTTACTAAGGGCCAGGGAAGAAGATTTAAAAAATACTTAAATCATAATAAATACTAATGAATTAATAAGTCGAAGGGTTGAAGGGCACAATGGAGTTTATGTTACTTCCATTATAGTATTTATTATATTAATATTATTACAACTGAAGTCCTGACCACATTAGTCATCAAGCCTAGCCTAACATCACAAAAGTCACAAAACAACATCTGCTGACTGGTGTAAGTTAGTTGCTTTTTGAAGTCAGAGAAACAAAACTAATACTAACTAGGCTCATGACTAATTGTTAATTAACTAATACTAGCAGATTATAGCCCTATACAAAATACAAATGTCAAAGTAGTACATATAATTGTAAGCCTATTTTTATTGGGTCACGATAGGATAGCATTGTTATATAGGCTTCATGGAGTCAGTCTACGTAACATATTTGACTAACCTAAGCTTGGCGGTTGGGTATGTTAGATGTAAACTAGACTTGCACCCTTTAATAATGCTCAAAATTATAAGGCGAATGTGATTTAATGAGGGTAGTAAGGTATTATTATTTATTAATTAACCCCTTAAAGGTGATTTTAATTACCTAATCTAGAGCTCTCTCATTAATAAAAATAAAATCTTTAATTCGTTTCAGAAAATGTCTAATGAAAATGCAATGATGCCCCCACCAGCTCCACATATGGGTGGCAACCCATCACCCAACATGGGTCCACCTACCCCACAGCCAATGATGCCTCAGCAGAGTCAGATGGGACCTCAGCAGGGTCAGATGGTACCACAGCAGAATCAGATGGTACCTCAGCAGATTCAAATGGTACCTCAGCAGAATCCAATGGGACCTCAGTTGAGTCCAATGGGGCCTCAACATTCTCCTCACCCACCACAACCCCACACTCCTCAGCCACAGCAACAGCCCTTGCCACCAGGGCCACCCATGCAGCAACCATATCCCATGGATAATCTGAATGCCCTACAAAAGGTATAAAAAGTTATTAATATTTTTAGCTTTGAAAGCATTTCTCAAAAATTTGGGTAATTTTGCATTAAATTTTTTTTTCCCAAAATAATTATTTAAAGAGATGGAATCTCAAAAAAAAAAAAAAGGTGGAAATTACCAATAAAATTTTTAATATGTAAGTTTAAAATATTTTAGAGGTTCCACCACTTTAAAACTTATTTATTCCAAAAATAATAATAGAAAATAAAAAAAAAATTAATTTAGGCTATAAATACAATGGAAGAAAAAGGACTACAGGATGACCCACGTTATGGACAGTTAATGGCAATGGCCAATAGGACAAAGACTATACCAAGCCCAATGGGCCACATTCCTAATGCCCCTGGTGGTCCTCCATCATCAGTTGGCCCACCACAAATGGGACCCCCACATGGACACAATGCACCAATGGGAATGCATTCACAGGGTTCACCAAATAACCAGATGCCCCCAAATTCAGGCATGGTTAACAACCAAGTATCTGGTCAGCCTCAACCTCCTACAGGCCCTGGAATGATGGGCCAGATGCAACAGGATGGCATGCCCCATGGACCCTCTTCAATGGGACCACCACCACCACCTCAAGCTGGACAGGGACAACAGAGCATGGGGGAAATGCCTCCACCTCAACAGCCACCTCCACAATTTCCAGGTACAGTATTTTAATTTAAAGTGATAGAATCTCTAAAAAAAATTAAATTAAAACTAAGTTCTAAGCATATTTTATAAAAATTAATGTTTGGAATTTAGAAAATAAGAAGTGAAAATTTAAATTTTTAATGTAAGCTAAATTAAATTATTTTTAGAGGTGTCATTTCTTTAAAATTTGGGGTAATTTGTTAAAATTGATAAATATTTAGGCCTAATAAAAATAAAAATTAATTAATAGGATATGGAAGACCAATGGAAGCTATGATGCAAGATGGATCCCAGAAACCTTCATTGCTAAATGCCCTTCAACTCCAACAGCTGCGTGCCCAAATAGTAGCATACAGAATGCTAGCCCGCAATCAGCCCATCCCCGAAAACATGAGCATGGCGATTCAGGGCAAACGGGCTCCAATGCCCCCACAAATGGGACCAATGCAGAGAGGACAAGGTATTTAACCTAGTAATTAAACTAAGAAATGAACCCTGATTAAATTAATATTTTAAAAATGTATTTTAGGGATGCCACCTTCAGCCATGCAGCCTCCGATGCGTCAACCTGGTCCAGGCGGTCCACAGCCTCCGATGCAGGGACACATGGCCCAAAACCAAGGTCAGATGCCACCCAATCAAATGGGAATGGGTATAGCAGGTCCCCAGATGGCCCCTCCTCCGAACAGTAAGTGTTTAAATGGAGAAAAAAACACTTAAACACCTGTTTTAATAATTGTTTATTTAAAGCCTGCAGGCAACACAAGGCTTATTTTGATGTTAAACCTTTTGTTATTAATCCTATTCTCTTATTTAATTTTATATTCCACCTTGTTGAATCTTATTCTTAAGTTATTTCACCTTATTCTTTAACCAATTTTACCCTAGTACCTTATTTTTTGGGGAAATTTCACGCGAAGCCCAATAAATAATTATAGGAAAAGCAGATGTAGGAAAATTCTTTATTATTTATTATTATTCAACAGATATGAGACGTTCTTTCTTATATGCCGTTCTTGAGAAAGGCAGTGGTAAGTAGAAAGAATAAAACGAAAAAAAACTACGCTGCCTCACGTCTCAGGTGGCTTAATGCAGTGGTTCTGTCAGCTTTTACTCTTTATTCTCTTGCTTTCAACTACTTAATACCAAGAGTATGTAATTTTAAAAGAGTATCCTACTTTTTTATTATTGGAAATTTCTGCTGCTCAACGCTCAAGGGAGATCAAACTTTTTACCTAAGGAAAAAATACATAACCGATTTTCATATTTATTTTTTAAATTGCAGAAGAATAGACCTAATAAAATATTCTAGTGCTTTCCTCCTTTTTTCACCGTAATTTTTTATACAGTAATTTAATTTTTAAAGAAAACGACAGGAAAATTTCAATTTATTTTTCTATATAATTTTTAAAAAATATATTAAAATCGGTTGAGTAGTTTTTTTTTTTACTGCCATCCAACGATAGGGTTACGAAACATCAGAGCTTGCCTTGAGTACTCTTGTAAATTATTTACTCTTGCTGTACAACGTGTTTGGGAAATTAAGAATTTTTACATTATTTTATTTAAATAGAAATTGATAAAAATAAGTATTTCGTGGTGATAGGTTAAGCTTAGGTAGGGCTCGGTTTGCACATGATTGAAAGGGTAGAGGTGGGTTGCACTGGTGAAGGTGGGGCTCATGTTATAGTGGTAAAAAAAGAGAGTTGGGTCCTATTTTTATCTTGTATTACCTTTATCCTATTTTATTTAAATTTTTATTTACATATTTATTTATTTTTCTATTAAATGTTAATCTTTATTCTAAATCCTATATTTTTTTATAAATTTTATTATAATTATGAATTTATTTATAATTTTATAACAAATTAAACAAATTTCTTTTTCAGTAGCAAAATAGTATTTTTAAAATATACTACAGTATTTTTTAATTAAATTTGAAGTAAAAATAATTTTTTTATGTAGTTTATTATAATTTTATGCTTGAAAACATAATATTTTTATATGAAATTAAATTACAGTATTAACAAAATTTCACACGTTTTTCAAAGCAGCTTTTTGCACAAAAACAGTAATAATTCAATGCTAAAAATTAATCCAAAATTAATAATTGCCTAATTTATTTTAGCTTTGGTACAGCTACTAAAAGCTTTGGTGCGCTGAACATACTAAAAAAAAACGTTAGCTTGCTTCAGATAATAATAATTGTTGAAAAAAGATTTTTTAAAGGGGTTACAACATATTTTCCCAACCTAAGCCAAAAAAATTTTGTGAAAAATTTGAAAATGATGCAGATTTTTCACAAAATTGCTCAGCAGGGGACGATCAAAATTTATTAAATCTTGATTTCAAAATTAACAAACGGGGATAAAATACGAGAATAATGGCCGATAAAATAGGGAGAATAAGACTCCTCCCATAATATATTCTGATTCTTATTCTATTTAATCCATTTTTAAATGAAATACGACTAACTTATATTTAAATTCTAACTTTCTATTTTACTCTAAACTTTTCGAAATTTTCAAAATTTTCGAGAAATTTAATTTTTTTTGGTGGGGAACAAATTGTAGCCCTTTATTTTTCGAATTTTTACAATTTTTTTAAATCTTAATATTTAGGGATGTTCAGGATAATTTTTATTTTCATGTTTTCAGTGGGATATATGCAGGAACATGGTCAGCCCAGAATGCCTGCCCAACCTTTACCCGTACCCACACCTATGATGCAAATGCAACAACAGAAGCATAACAAAATAACGAGCCTGCCCAAACCGCAGGGGCTGGACCCCTTGGAGATTCTACAAGAACGAGAAAATAGGTAAAAATTAAGCAAAAAAAATCCTTAGAAATCTTTAAAAGTTTAAACTTTTTGTAATAGCTTTTGACTTGACCTTTGACCTGGTTCTAACTTTATCTTAGACTTACCAATCGCATTGCCCTACGCATCGAAGCCCTCTCCAACTTGCCCGCAAATATACCCGATGACTTGCGTACAAAGGCAACCATCGAACTTAAGGCCCTTCGGCTCCTAAATTTCCAACGACAGATGAGAGCCGACGTAGTTTCGTGTATGCGTCGCGATACGACCCTCGAAACAGCTCTCAACACGAAGGCCTACAAGCGTAGCAAACGTCAGACCCTACGGGAGGCCCGAATTACCGAAAAATTGGAAAAACAACAGAAAATGGAGGCCGAAAGAAAGCGAAGACAGAAGCATTCGGTAAGTTATTGGAATATTAGTGAAGGACTAAAGGGCGCTGTGGACAAAATATCGATATTTTGAAATGCCCGAGGTTAATAATTAAGAAAAATGATCGATATAATTATGGAAATGTCGATATAAGTCACTTATAAATTGATTAAATTTATTATGATTAAAGGAATATCTGAATGCCATTTTGCAACATGGCAAGGATTTCAAGGAATACCATCGCAACATCATGATAAAGGTGGGCAAGGTAAACAAGGCTGTTGTAACCTACCACGCCAATACGGAACGGGAACAAAAGAAGGAACAGGAACGCATCGACAAGGAACGTATGCGAAGACTTATGGCAGAGGACGAAGAGGGTTACAGGAAGCTTATCGACCAGAAGAAAGACAAGAGGTTGGCCTTCCTGCTGTCACAGACCGACGAATACATAACCAATCTAACGGAAATGGTGAAACAGCACAAAGTGGAACAGAGACGCAAGCAGAAAGAACAGAAAAAGAAAAAGGTAAGGAAAAATAAAACGAAATTTGAGTCATTTTCTTTGCCTCACCACCCTTTTTACAAGCTACGGAATTTAATAAAAATTACACCATAGGAAAGCTGAGTTATTCTTTCTTGTAGGGATCGGTAAATTTCATATTTTCTTAAAATGTATTTTACTATTTTTAAATAACATTTAAAAAAGACCAGTTTTTTCTCAAAAAAGTAAAAAAAATAAAGGCCTGTGCATTCAATTTTTTGGGTTTTTTTTTTTACTTTAAAAATTATTTTAAAATATTAAAATACAATTTAAGAAAATATGAAATTTACCGATCCCTACAAGAATAACTCAGCATTCCTACGGCAATTTTTTTTAAACTCTTTAGCTTGTGAAAAGTGTGGTCAAGCACAGAAAATGGCCCAAATTTTAGAGTGTGGTCTACCCTTCTCCTAAGATTTCCGGTTTAAAAAATAATGTTACCTAACGCGGTCTAAAACGCCCAAATTTCTTGGGTTACCTGACATTTTTAAAACGGAAATCTCATCGGAAGTGCTAATTACTCTTATCAGAAAATATAATATTTTATTTTATTTTAAAATAATTAGAAGAAGAAGGTAGAAGGTGCAGAAGGTTCTGGAGAAGGAAATCCCGACGGACTCCAAGACTCTGTAAGAATAATAATTCTTTAATTATTAATTTCCTGTAATTTAGAAAATAATAAATTAATAAATAATTTTTTTTGCCATTCTTAAAAGCTCATGGAAGATAGTTCACAACAGAGTGATTTACACGTTACTCTAGTGGAAACGGCAACTGGCAAGACCCGATCTGGCAAAGATGCACCATTGGCAAGTCAGCTTGAAGCCTGGTTGGAAGCCAATCCTGGGTAAGTCTTAAAAAATTATTTTAAGTCCATGACATCGAAATAAGGGTCATTTTCTATGCCATTTCTATTTACCACACTTTATACAAGCTATGGAATTTAAAGTGTATTTATTCCCAGGAAACTGCTAAGTTAATTAAAATCGAGTAATAAATACTCGTATAGATAATACTTATCGTGTATTTAATTGAGAAAGTTATTTGAAAGCAAAATAACCGATTGTGAAAAATTGCGAAAAAGTGAAACACTGTTAAAATCCCTTTTAATCAGGTAAAA
>JAQGBM010000207.1:0-16141 GCA_034698405.1 Symphylella vulgaris | reverse complement strand
TTGATTACGTGATAAACACTGCGTTTCCAGGCTTCAGCTGTAATTTATTGTTCTTCCTGAACAAGCAATTCTTCCACTTCCTTCAACTTGAAACTTCTGTTTTGAGCAGCAATAGAGTTTTTAAGTTGTCAGCATATTAACTCGATAGGATTTAGAGTACAGTGGTAGGGTGGAGTCTTTAGAATTTCGACACCTTTACTTGCTGCAAATTCGTCAACTGCATACTTAATTATCATATGTTTCACGGATACAAACTGCTGCAATAACTTTCTAATTATCATTTCCTCAGTAAAATCCTCATTCTTTCTCCTGAGCCAGTCTCCTATGAGTATCTTTTTTGGTTGGGGTTTTCTCCAATATCGGCTGTTGAAGGGGCATTATCGATTACAACAACCGACCCTGGGTTAATTTTGGCATTGTGGTTTCTCCTAGCCATCTTTCAAAGGTTTTAAGAGTTCATTTCCACATGGAAATCTCCTTTTTTTTTTACTTCGGAAAGGAGAAAGGCAGCAGGAAGGAGTCTTTTAAGCGCATTTCCTTCTTGTCGTGCATAGTTTTTGGCCCTGGATAAACTCAAATAAAGCATAAGTTACTATTAATGCAGTGCATCAAGAACTATGCAGTTTGTATTCAATTTTCTGTCGAAATAGACTGATGTAGCCATTGCAGGGTTTTGTTGAAGATTTCAGAACATCATAAAATAGCTCATTCATTATCCACTTAAGTCTCCCATTTCTCCATGACTTTAATCCATCCGAACTCGACCTCTAAAAAATGGCGGACTGAGCAAGAATTTTAACTGCAGATGTTCCTTCAACATCTTCTGATTCTGATAAAAAGAACATGGAAAACTCTAATTTAAGTAATTATGCGGTATGTTTCCTATTTGTTTGCGAATAACTAGTGGAACCCGTTTCTATGCCATATTAGCATGAAGTTTGCCTAAAAGAAACTGCCAAAGCTGTGAATCTTCACTGCCCAGTTTTTCGAGAACGCATTGGTTCCTGGATGAGAAAAAAAGCCAAATTCACTAATTTATTAACTCTTAAGTTATGGCTGTTTTTGTCGTTTTTTCGTGAATCAAGACTTGATGATAGGCAGTAACTCTTCGATGCCTCTCTTTTTTACTGGCACTAAAAATACTCGCCCTGTCTCTTCTTCGAACCCTCCGAAAACCCGCTGGCCCTGTACATAATGCCCTCTGTAATGTTTACGGCGGCCAAACAAACTCATCAATTTGTCCAGTTTTTCCGATTTCAGTATCATGGCATCATATTAGAGAGGAGCTCCATTTCACGCGATGACTCCCTTCGGTACCAAGTGACTTCCATCCCGTCGCTACACCACTACCATACACTAAGATAGTATAGGCCACAGTCAGTATGTCCTCTGTCAGTAAGTGTCACCATTTCAAGAGTCAAGAACAGTTCCTCAGCACTAATATTAAGTATAAGTTTAATGTTGAGTTTATTCAGTGGTTTGATGTATTAGCATGAGCCTATCCCCCCTGAGTTCGGGACTCGCCATAGGTTGCATTGTTACACCATAGTCGTATAATCATGGTTCTCAAAATATACCATAGATGGCGCTTGGCACAGTAATAGTTTTTCCCATCTCGCGTGCTAAAGAATGTAAAGATGATGATACATACGCAGTATTCAGCATAAGTTACACATCTTTTTCAAATTACACTTCGCCATCTATCGACTATTTTGAGAACCATGATTATACGGCAAACGTATATCTATGTCCCTGACTCAGGGGGGTTAGGCTCATGGTATTAGGTCTTTCAGATCATCGATACTTCTGATATGTGTAGGTTTACTTTTGGGGGTGATACGGACCCATATTCCTTCATAGTATCACACATAGCTAAAATTCTTATTTCTGGCTTCCATCCTCGCCTCTTTGAATAATTCTTGGTTTTTTACAGTCATTCTAATGAATGCATGTGATTGGGTAATCAATGGAGGTGCAGATTTCCCACCTGTCTTTTTAGAGTACTTGAATCCTTTCACGAAGTTTTGAGCATCTCGAGCGTTACTCCATTTGACAAAAATGGTATATTGAATATAAATGGTTCAACTTCTGTCGGATATGGTCTAAGATTTCATTGGTGTTATTAAATTCTGGTTAATAATTACTTCTCTATCAAAGTCTCGCTGAAGTAGGTCATCTCGTAGATTATGTTGATTTTTTCATCTTTATCTAGCAGTCTTTTCTTTAGATCGTCAACTTCTTGACTGTTGAAATTTATCGATTCTTTGATGTCCTTATTTTCATTTTCAACAACACCAAGCCTTAGCTTAACCTGTATAACATCTTCTTTTGTAGTTTTGAGCGGTTTTGAGTTCTTCAGTAAGATTTTGTAGCATTGTGTAATTGTTTTCAAGTAATTCTCGATTAGTGAGCTGTGCGGCGCCATTTTTATTGTTATTTTTGTCGTTAGGCTTAGTCATTTTTTCCTTGTTCTCTGTTTTATTCCTTGTTCTTAATAATCTATCGGCCATCCTATATTTTAATCAGACCTAAACAAATTCATTATGGCAGGCACATAAAGCTTTTGAAAAAATATTGCTCAGCCAGCGTTGGATTCTGGTGATTTAAATTCTAATGTGGCCTATCTTGTTCAATTTTTATGTATATTTACATCTAAGGCCTAGGCCTACTTTGCTTTATTTATTTTTTTAAATTATGGTCCTTTATTCTGGATCTATTTATTTATATATAACATAATTAAATAATATATTGAGATTTGTAAATATTTTATTTACTTCCCCTATTGGGGCAATTTATTTTGTGTATAGACCTGGTGTCTACTTTTTGATTTGTACATATGATTTTTCGAATAAATAATAATAATAATAATCAATTCTCCATAGTTTAATAGTATTACCTCCAATTAATTTAATTCCTATGATAGCATTATTATATGATAAAGTTTATAATCAAATGGGAGCGAAGAGAACACGTGTTACGTTTACTCTATCATAGCTACGGCGCTCATCTCATTTAAATATAGCCTTTTTGCAACAAATTTAAAAATATTCCTTTTTCAACCGGGGAATCAGTTCATTCACACTCCTTTCAGAAAGTCCGGCAGCCATTCTTGCTACATCTGAATAACCATCTCTGAAATAGTAGAATACAGGGACCTCTTGGTATTTTTAGCGATTCATCTGTTAAAAATCTATTATATGGTCCACGCTTGCGGGGATTTTTGTTACTTCCATCCACTGTTTTGTATATTACCAAATAACCCAACTTTGAACATTATCGTAAATGTAAATTGATTAATAATTCACAACTTCAGTGATAAAATCGATTAGAAACGAAAAATTCACTGGCCACTGACTGTAAGCCGCCATATTGTTTCGTCACAATTCAAAATTCAACGCAACGGCGCTACTAGACAAATTGTGTTTAAGATGAATTTTTTGTTAATACCAGGAGTTAATACATCTGCTTAATTTAAAAATTAATAATTTAAAATAAAATTGAGAATGCGGTTAGCCGATCGTAAACGTTCGGTGCAAAACGAATTTTATCTAATGGTAGTGTTATATCCGAATATAACTTTTTTAACATTTTTTTTTGGGGGCATAGCACTCTATCAATAAGCTCAACATCGTGGGGATTCTCACTAATTTCATAATTTATAATTATAGCAAAGTGTCATTTTGTATTATTGTTAAAGAATATACTATACTATAATTACGAATATTAAGTTATTTGAATAATATTCGGTAGACACAAATATACCCAACTACAGCAGTACCTGATGCTAATCCAAGTGCGAAGAAAGTTACAATTAATGCATAAGTAATTGTAGGCAGGTTGAGCTACACGTGAAACGTGTAAGTATGACATCAAATTTGAGTTTTCGACCAATAATGCTGTGCTGTGGCTTCACTATCATCGTGTTGTTTTTAATATTACAATGTCAAAATTACATGATAAACTAATAGCGAAAAACAATAATTATCTTGAAGGAAAAAATTTTAAAAAATAAGAAATCACATACCAATTAGCGCAATTATTTAACTTACTTAAATGGTTGTTTTAGGATTGAAGGGATATTCAAAGCAGGGTTCCGGAACCTTTTATATTTCGAATAAGAAACTAACATAGAGAATACAGTCTTTTATCAGTTCTCGGCATAGTCGAGTTTACGCCCGATACTTTAAATTACACGAAACACCAGTATAATTGGTCCCATGAGAATGGTTAACACGTACAGCAATAGCATTCCAAATGACATCTGTTTTGTCTCCTCTGCATCGTGTGTCTGTTTCGGCATAAAATACTAAAAGTTTAACTCTGTTTTCGTTAAACGCCATTTCCAAACGAACATGGCGTCTTCACCAACGCTAACGCTCACCAACAGTGTTGCCAACTATTAGGCACAGGCGCCTGTCGCCACCTTGGTCGCCACTCACACGTAAACACTATATTTTACATCATATATCATTCTTTTTGTGGTACCTTTCTGAGTATAATACGATTTCGAGTTCAACTGACTAGATTTATTGGCACCCGATTTCGATCCATTCTTGGAATTAAAATTCTTACTGAATTTATTCGATTTACTTGGTGGAGTATAGTTCTTGCTTTTATTCCCTTTCTTTGGGCACACGACAGCAAAATGATCGAATTCTCCGCACGATAAACATTGTTTTCCGATAGCCACACGACAGTGATTTCCATCATGGTTTCGTAGACCACATTTTTCACAAGTTACACCACGAAAGTTATTTTTCTGTCCGAACGATTTTTGGTGGAAACTTGGCGTACTAAATTTACGTGTGTCGACTCTCCAGGCGGCAATCTTTTCCAATCACCAGGTGTATCGCATCGCTATCTTTAATATAGTCGGATACTGGGTTCTTTTTAACCCTTTACTGCCTAATGTCTACTCTGGAGGACATATTTAAATTTTTTTCTTAACCTCTGCTAAATGTATCATGTTTTCCCACAACAACGTACTGTCTACATTAATGTACAAAGTTATTTGAAAAAATTTCCGTTAGATTACACTACGTGTATTTCCGTTTCCACATTATTTCAAACATTGCGATGAATCAGGAAATCCCCACAAGGTAAGCATGCCTGTTATAATCGTTATAAATCCGCGATTACAGCTTAATTATCACAAAACCATTATATGCGTTTTGTTTTTAAAGCATTAGGGCACCGTTTTATAAAGTTACTTATATATTTATTCGATTATAATTATAAAAAAATCATAAATAAATTTTTAGTCACAAAAATAGACAATAGGTTATAAGGGTAAACTTCAGTAAAAAAAGATGGCGTCTTTAATTGACACTACAATAGACAATAGGTGTATATGTCAGGGAACTTCGTAAATATTATTTTATTACGGTATTACACGAATTTGATTCTTATAATTTCTTTTACTTAGTTCATTTTATCGGGGACGACGTGAAATGATTTGTCAATTACAAATACCGGATTGCAGCGAGAATGAGTCAGCTGACGATGGTAGCGACTTAGACGAAGACTTTATAGTTGCGTCAGAATCCTCGAGTGCTTCGGACACCGATTCCGAGTATGAAATGGACACAATTTCAGACGATGAACTAAGCAATTATAATTATGAAGCAGTATCTTCTGATGAAGATACTGCGAACATGCTTATGATGTAAATAAAGCTGTTTTATTACTTTCTTATCTCAGGGTTATCTTTCCAAATTCAATATATATACAAGTTCATAAATAATTCAGTTCACAATTTCATTAACACTTTAACATATAATATTCCAAATACACAATAACTAATCCAAATTAATCTTTTCCCATTAACTCAGAATTTAACTTTTACGTCTAGCTCTGCCAATCTTTTGAGTATAACTTTTTTACGTCTAGCTCTGCCAAGCTCTAAAGTAGAACTGATTTGCAGATGGAGCGGCCCGATCCCTATTGAACTATACATCGAGAAAATCGTAACTTAATATCAATTCTAAATTTTACACAGTACACACTAATCCAATGCCGAAACAATACATCAATTCAATTATAATTTTGATACTATCGGTTGAAGCCAAATGGTACAAACTCCTACATTCCTCGATGGATAGGTCAATAGGTTTCGTTCGCTACCCATCTATACTATGATGAGGGTTAACTATTAATACTAGTCAATCAATCCCATCATCACAGCATTCCTTACATTAATTTTATTATATATTTTTCCATAAATCCCCAAAAAAGTAAACGTTACAATGGGTGCATGATGCTGATGAATACCCAGATTGACACGAACACCATGCTTCATCCACAATCAGTTTAGCTCCCTCTTTAATAAATTTAGCCCGAATTGAATGTGGGTCATCGTTTTTTTTTTTTGGGATCGGTAGCAGCTACATTTCACATGAAATCCACAGCTATCGGTACAGTCCACATTCTCTATCCAGAAATCATCAATGAAACTCCCGATAAAGAATTTTATCCCTGTAATTTTACTTCGGCTAGTTTCAAACTTCTCCATCACTTTCTCCAAATCGAATTTTCTAAAGTTTTTTTTTAAGATTTTGTCCAATTTGTGATGCACTCTATTCGACTGCGAACATCAATCCTCATTAAAGCCGCCATATTTAAAATGTACGTCACTAAACTAGACATGTGCGTTTAATGAAAGGGGTGAATTATAAAAATACTAGCACATGTTTCGGGGCATTAGTGCTATACACCTGTGCTGTATACCCCGTATGTGTAAAAAATACATAAGCACACACCCCATCTTCAGGTGCACAAGACAATAAAAGATATTTTAAAAAGATTTTATTGTCTTGTGCACCTGAAGATGGGGTGTGTGCTTATATATTTTTACACATACGGGGTATACAGCACAGGTGTACTAATGCCCCGAAACATGTTGTGCTAGGCTAGTATTTTTATAATTGTGAGTTCGATATATTTTAATAAATTTAGCAGTTTAGCACCCTGGACCTGCAATTAATTTTATAATAACACTATAAGTTATTAAACTATTTTAGTACATTCAAAGTCGAATGAAAGAAACGTTTATAACGCAAGCAAAAAATTAAACACTGGAATACTCATAAGTTGCTTCACTGCGAAGATAACACAGGAACTCCTCGGAAAATTCTTGATATGTGTTGTATGCTATTGATAGCTCCAGAGTATTTGAACAGGTGTGAGCTATTGGGCGCCTGGTCATACCCACCGTGTTTACGAAAGAAATAGTTATATTTGTTCCGGCGTATTGACTGACCCGGTTGTAAAGAAGAGAAACTTCGCCAGGTCATCTTTCGACAAACTCAGCAGGAATTCACGCAAGTAATGCATGACTGTTTCCTGCTGGTTTGTCAAGTCGGCGGGCGAAGTTAGAAGGTACTCTAATACCTTTTTGGCTGTTGGTTTCTGCACTTTCCTGAAATGGCGGTAGTGATCAATTGTGAAGCAGGCCTAGAGCTCTCCACAACTTTCCAACACGCCATCCCATAATTTCATATGGAGAGCTCTGGGCCTCTCCATCATCAAATCACGCGCGATTTCGATTACTTGCCCCTTCAAATCTTTTCCAGGTAATTCAAAGTACCAGAAAGCAGAGAAGAATGAAACCATGGTACATGTATGGTACATTTTCTAATGCCTGCTGAAGGTTTTTAACACTAGCCGGGATAATATTTTCTGCAGATTCTATAGCGTGCCTAGTGATAATAACTTAATATTCCTCTAGCTTCTGCCGCAAGTCGATGTGTCTTACTTTTAAGAAGATTCCGTGCCATCAGTCCTTCTGTCTAGCGAAACGCTGTCGAGGGAGGCAAGAGAGACAAGGTTCTAAAAAGGATATAAAATCCGGCTCCCACACAAAATACTTTGCAGCAATATCCACAAAAGTATATAATATTGTTTTGCTCAGCTGTCTGGTTTTGTTCCAGGTATTCAATTCGTCGATGCAGGTCGAGTTGTTCTTGTCGTGCTCTTCTCTGCTGTTCTCTCCTCTGCTGTGCTGCAAATTCCCTCGTTTGTTGTGCTTTTACCCGTTTTTGTTTCCTTTCTTTATCCAGTCTCTTATATTTTTTACTGACTGAGTCTTCCGTGAATTTTTTTGTGAATGTCCTATTCATGTGGTCGGATACAACTTTCCACATGCGGTCATCTTTATCACAAGTTGCATTTAAGTTGTAAAATAAATACTCATCCACAAATCTGAGAAGTTCCTTTTCTTGTGGTATCGACCAGAAAAACTTATTAAACATTATTTCTTTCATCTGAAATAAAATAGGATAAACCTATTAAGTTACGAGGGGCGTTCATCCCAACGTTCGACGATATTACCATCCAATCTTTCGTCCAAGCGCAGAACTTACCTTAGACTGAATACTTTAGCTCAAACTTTCATCTCATACTTTTTAGTTAATCTAGAGTACGGTGAAAGACAATTAAACTTATTTTGATGTGTAAATCACTGAATTTTTCAAAAAAGGTATTAATTTTAATAGAATCCTAAAAATTAGGATGACTAAAATAAAGACAATATGCACCCATGAAAGAGGTGGTGAGGATTGCGGATAATTTTGGTTAAAATAATTATTCAAAAATTGAGCAAAGCACATGAATAATATTGCAATACAGTACAGAATGGCCATGGTAAATAGCATTAAACTAAGACTGATTGTAGCAATTATTTCAAACCAAAAAATAAATTTAACCATATTTTCAAATAGCGTAAATGTAGATAAACGGGTGCACGAAGGTCTAACACAGAGAAAAAGTAATAAATTTACTAAACAGTTTCCAACTGTCTTGCAGGTCTTTTTCTTTTTCCTTTTTGGCATCCATTCCATTTGTGAAAGCTTAACCCAAGGGTGATTTAATTGCTTATGTGTATGTCCAATTAAGAAGTCGAAACCTATTGCAAGGAATAAATAACATTCTTAATTTTTAAAGTTGTATACTACGAACCTAGGCTATTGTTAAATAGGCTTGACAGATCTCCGGTTTTAACCGGAGAACTCCGGTTTTTAATTCCATCTCCAGTTTTCCGGTTTTTCATTCGAATCTCCTGTTTTTTTTTGTTTTTTTTTTAACAAAATAGCTGAAAATTTTTACGCCTCTGGCGGGGAAACTGGAGGGCTGAAATAACTAACTTTGATGTGCCCATATCCAAATGTTTTCCGCCTACGTCTAGGGGAAGTGCCAAAAATAAAAAAAAGTTTGTGCGAAGCGGAGATATAGTTGAACGCTGCAAAACAAAATTAACTTTTTGATGATGATGAGTAGGCATGCCCCTGCATAACATATCAAAATTTCCGCCTTCTAGGTCTTCCAGAAGTGCCCAAATAAAATTGGGCTCTTTTGAATTTTGCGCCTATTTTACGATAGGGCATGTCATGACGCGCACGTGTCTGTTTTGTTATGATGCGATTTCAGTTCCTGTCTGCGCCCCAGAGCTGCGCATAGCAGGGCGCGTTCACTTGCGATTCCGCGCGATACTGGAAACAATATCGGCCTCATAACTCAAAATTCGATCACAGCGCCAACCGCGGCGACATGCCTTATTAGAATGGTTTACTCTCTCATAGGGAAAAATTCACATTTTCTTGATACATTCGATTCAGAATAAAGTCTTTAAATTTTAAGGAGACAGCTGCCAATGCATGACGTGCTATGAACCTATCTGTTTGTTTCATATAACGACGTAGACCACCATTATTAACTTAATTTAAACCCTCGATTATACACATTCTTAGAGCATAGTGGGCATACTAATAGGCTAATATATAACTACATATTGATATTAACTTACATCCACTAAGTTGTTTATTATACACGATTACACGTCATAAAAAAATTCATACCAGCTTTTTTGGGGGGATAATATTGCAGGAGAGAACTTAATTTGAACGTTAAAAATAGAAGACTGCCTGGAATTAAGTCCCTTTTCTAACATTAGATCTTATTTGCAGTCAGACAGCGTGCAATATGAAGTGTGTTGGTTATAATCATAGTTTGCGATAATCCTCAACAGTATAAGTTATAATCATTATACGGTATATCTGACCATTATTTATCAGAAAACTCCTGATTTAATATAACATTCGGTGGTGCTGGTATGGCGTGTTTGGTAATAACTGCAGAATAGTACGGTATATAAGTATAAAGGAACCATAGAATGAAATGAAGCATTTAACAATCTGATAAACTATCTTATATTATAAGGGAAAATTTTCTCTATTAGATTCTCTTTGCAATAAAGAACCCTCACTAAATGGATTAACAGCAAATCATATTTTACAAGAGTATTGCTGGATGCCGAGACTTCGATATTGGAAAGTAAGTAAGAAATGTTATTTCAAATAAAAAACTCGCACCATCAGAGCTAATAATTATATTTTTGTGATGATTGGCAGGTTTTAGGTTTAAAAGGAGGGAAGATTTATGAGGAATTTAATGTTTTTTATGAAAAGGGTATTGTCGTTAATAATAGTTCTCGAAGAACCGAGTATTATAAAAAAAAAAAAAGATTGGCTCTAAACTAGGCCTATATAAGTTGGAGTTAGATTTTTTTGAAGGGTTTCTAAACGTCAAAAAAAAATTAAAATCCTAAGCATAACTCGTATACTCGACTCGTATACGGTATATGCAAAGTAAGGTAGCCTATACGGTATGAATTTGCATAGTTGTTATATTTTTGTTACCAATTATCTCGAAAGGTATTAATATTATAAAGGCGAATGGTAGGGGACAAATAGCAAAGTTGGCTGTTTACCGTATATAATAGGAACTACCCCTATATGATATATTTTACTTCCCAAAGGGAAGGGGTGGTGTGTAAGGGTGGGGTAGAGGGACTCTATAACCCTTAATTTTCATATAAAGTTTGGAAAGTGAGGTCTCAGTTAAAAAGTCTGTTTGATATTTTTAGCTTTGCGGAACAAGCCGACAACGAGGGTTATAACCCCGACGACGAAGAATATAATCTAGGCCCATACGAACAGGTGGCGATATGTCACCCCTGGTTTCTTTAATGTGCAGACATTAAGGGATCTACAGAGAGGGACCTAGCTTTATACTCTCACCAGTTATCAGGCATAACTTACTTTAAGAATTTGACTATCGCCCTTCAGCTCATTAGATAACTGGAAAGCTGCATGGAATAGCTTGTAAATGATATCCATGCTTTCAAATTTTCGAACTAGAAAGCCTTCAAATGTAATTGAAAAACATGGGGAAGCGCATGCGAAATATCTATAGCGCACAAGACAACGAACTTTCCTTTGTTTACGACAACATTGGGAGGCAAAAATAATAAATGAAACAGATGGAAGCATGGATGAAAAAAAAAGAAAATTTGTTATCTGACCATGATCACGTTATTACAACTCAGAGCACTGCGCATAAGTCAAAAAATGTCATCTCGTGTATAATATGCTGGAGTCCACGCTACTGGAATGCATCAAGTTAACAAGGTTGCTGAGGGGGAAGAAAGAATAAGGCTACTGTTGTTGTCAGGGCCCGTCAGATAGATTATGAGGTCAGATCTCAAACACGCATTCTTTTGTCTTATTGCTATTCAACCGAAAAAGAACAAGTCCCAGAGCCCGTTCAATGACATTAACATTAGTCCGTATAATTCCGGGAAATTTCGGAAAATGGATGGTGCACGTTTAGAAAAGAAGGAATAAAAGGATAGAGAAAGGTTTTTTTTATGAAAAACGGGATTCATTGTGTTTACTGTTTACTAATAAAGGGTATCTTAAATAATTAGCAGCAGTATCAAAAAAGGTTCCACTTTGTACGCAAATATAGGGGAGAGAAAACAAATGAGAACAAAAGATCCTTCCTCTTAATCAACAGTCATGATAAAACTAAAGTCTATTAACACTCACGAATCGGAGTGATGTTTTCCAGAACGTAGGCTGATTCAGATGCTTTTTCTAAAGAAATAAGATAATTTATGATGGACAACAAAACTTATGTTATCAATTCGAGTTTAATATTTTTTAAACTGTTTATCTGGAAATCTGGGACTAAAATGGCACTAATTTTTTTCAGCGGACTTTTACATGTGCACTATGCAGATGTGTTGCAAAAGTAACTTATGCGTTGTTTATGATGTTCTCCAAACTGACAGTGAACAGATTCAATAATGATTCTTAAGAGATTCGAAATTTCCACTCTAGGAAATTCCTTGTCTTTTATTTCTTCAAGCGAATGGGATAATCTCGTTCATTCTAAAAAATCTCTCACCAATCGACCTCGATAGAGATTTGAACCCAAACACTTGTGAATTTAAAAGCTATATAGTGCTCTAACTTATATCCACCCAGGACCATCAACTGCTGTTGACGGCTCCTTTGAAATAATACCAGAAAGGAATCAAAAAGAAAGGAATTCGAACAGGGTACAATCATGTGACGAGTACATTCTACGAATAACTATTACCTACGAGTACATTGTAAAGGTTTCTAAGTTTAAATCATGCCAGCTTCTATTTCAAACATTCCTAATTCAAATTCTTTAGAATCAATACAAATTCTACGATATTTGGTGTTGTAATTACGTACACCACCCAATACATAACCCACGTCCCCCAAAAATACACGCCGTTTGGCTTCACTAATGAGATTGTTCCTCCCGTCAATCGTTTTGTCAGGTCTGTGTATAAACCTCGTCTTCTCGAGTTTTCCGAAACTTCGTTAATTAATGGGCTCTATTATGGAATACCTAACAATCTGCAGTCGAAACATTATAGTGACAGTGCTGTGAACCACGCCTGGCTGTTTTGGCATTGTCATAGTCATCACTAGAAACGACCAGAAAGTATTTCATTCGCTTACTGACTGCAGTACAATAGATAATCAAACGCCAAAACGATATTTGCTAAGTGTAGGACTTACAGCAAAAGACTGCAGCAGTGTATCAATATATAACTCAGTGCTGGATACAAAACTAGGGGGCTAACTGCATATGGTAATAAAAGTCACCTGGGTAAAGAGGCATAAATGGGAATTTCGAGGGAATGCAGGCCGGGGGAGGGTCAAATAAATTTCCTGCAGTTGATAATTACAGCATTAATGTTACCAACTTCATCCTGCCAAGGTACATTTATATTTGACGAATAATATTATATGCAACCCGTAACCCTTCCCCATGGGACAAAGTGTGGCACGCGTGCCATAGGAATTGCCTAACATACCCGTAGACCAATCTATCATAGGTCTTCGTGTATACTACGATAATACAGTATGCACTCTGCCTACTCCGTAACTAGCAATCAAGTTCTATACCGTATAACTTACCTCGTATATAAACAGAAACTACAGTAATATAATTAAAAGAAGTCATGTTTAGTAATTATTTTAAAATTCATAAATTTTAATTAACGTCATCAAAACCAGAATATTAGCTAGAATAAATGCAAGGGAAAAATTGACTTGAAAATATCCCGGACTAAAATCTAGCATAGTGAGCTAATTTTAACCAGAATTAGTTTCACTTCACGTTACACAACGCATGACCTTTTTCTTCGTAAGCGCTATAGCTGCAAAAGCTCCGTAAGTTTGTGTTTAGCGTTAACATCGTCACAGATATGCACGTATACGAGTAATACGCAAATGAAATTTTCTTTTTAGCAAAACGGATTATTCAATTTACATAACTATCTCATTAAGTCTGTACTTCGCGCTTTTAATGAAAACAAACTATGTAGGTTCAACCAGAGACTGGGTGCAGAAAAAAATTATGGAGCAACGCTATTACGGTAGACAATAAATTAGCAAAAACGGCCGAGCCTAATAGGATGATAATCTCGTTCTCTCTTCTCTACTCTTTTCGGGAGTGTCGAGACATACTAGGAAGAGTTACGTTTATTTACTCTGGAACCGTGTAATTTATCGAGACTGGCTTAATTGTTATATTTGAATAATTGGTGTAATAAGGAAATTGACAATGTCGGATAATTAGGTGTGTGAGGATAAGTGACAAGTCTGATAATTAGGTGTCGAGATTGTCAAAATTTATATGTATCATCAGATTGGATATTGAGATTGACTTTTAATCAGTAAAATGATGTGTATGAAAGCGTGCGAGCTTTAAAGGATGGACCAACCCATTAAATTAAATTAAAACAGCATTCACAGTTTTGATTGCTGTTTATTATTAGCAGTCAACTACTTCCTAAACACAAAGGCCAGAAATGAGCCTTTAGAATTCTCGATGTTCGCCTGCTATATGGTCTTAACTTGCCGTTGCATTCTCTAACGAAGCTAGAGAAGATTGTACCCAACGAATACAGAGTAGAATCTTTCATAAATTTCTTGAGTCAATTTTGCTAGCTATGACTGTTATAAAACATAATATGTTAAATGATTCTTAAGTTGATCAACCTATACTAACACACAGTCACACTTTAGTAAACATAAATATCTTACCTCGACACGAATCGTTAGGTTGTACTCCTTAATAGATTCGTAGTCTAACTGCTGGTTAACGTATATATCTGCCCACGTCCAGCCATTTTCGGACCTCGGTTGCACGTAAAATGAATCGAACTTATTCGTCATAGGCGTGCTACCTTTTATCAGCGTGTAATAAACTGTCGGATTGTCTTCTATTCCCGATCTGTAAAGAAAAATATAACATTTTTACTAACCTATTTACAACTTCATATTCATTATCTTAGGCATATTTCTGCGTTTACATAAGTTAATAATATTATAGTGAAGAAGTGAAATGGTAAGCTACTGTAGTTATATGCTTATTACATATTATAGGGAACAACCAATGCGCGATAACCTATAAGAGTTTTGTGAGTCAGGACAAAGTGAATTTTTGTTCAGAACATGGGCAACTCACATCCGCTTCCGGAGATATTGAAATAAAAGGCTTTCATTGGCTGTTAGGCTACACTGTTCAGTTCACTGTTCACGAATTACCGGATGTTGAATTGAACAATCGTACAACATACGTAGCTTATCAAAACGCCGCTGCTGCTCACAAATCGAAACATGAGTTTACGATATTTTTTATTAAAATAAGATTATGAAATCAATATTTTAAGGATGGAAATCATTTCTAGGGTATGTTTAATGCGTAGATAATGGAATAAAAATGAGGGAACGACCTCCCACTTCCCCCCGGAAGAACTTTAACGTATATAGATCGAGTTAAACAGATAATTTCTCGCAAGACATCTTTTATACGTAAAACGATGCTTTCCCTATACATTATTATTGATCATACTGGCTTCTAACAAATAAAATATCAATCACGGGCACTTGTTTTCTATTAAAAAAATCGACAGGCAGTATCTTAACTTAATTTTTTTCCCAACTGCTGCGACTTTATAAAAAAAAAACTTAAAATTTAAATCCTAAAATATGTATGATCAATATAATGATTAATGCATTTTCCTCTAAAAACGGTTAAAAAATTTGCATATAACGTCATAATAAATCCTTCGCGCTCAATAAGCACACGACAAATTTTCTTTTCTTTCGGTTAAAGGGTTTAGTGAAGTATGATGTCACCTACAGTGTGGCCAGAAAATGCTAATGACAATATTTTTAAGCGAATTTTATTTTTGTTATCGTATAGCTCCATGAGCATGATTTAATGGCAACATCTCGTAGAAAAGAATGAATTTATATGGCAAGAAAAGTTTAAGATAACACGTATATACTTGTAAATCATATTATTATACTCAGTAGTGATGTGAAAAGGGCAGATAGTAACAATACTAAATTATGAGATGAAAAGCGCTTATCACCAGCTCACCAACACAATAGACCCTACGATGACAAAATGCCCTGTCAAGACTCTGTACATCTTCATGTTATTATATAGGCCTATACGGGTACATGCGAAGAAGACGGGTATATAATGCTAACTTAAGTGTGTCCTTTTCATACATTATAATGGCAGTCGGCAGTAGTTGTGTAAAGAAAACAATGCATTTTATTTGAGGTGAATTAGTATCAAGATAACCTTGAATAAAGATAACCTTCTTCCTGAATAAATTTTCTAGGAATACAATAAAACAAATATATCTAGAGGCCAGGGTATACCGGTACTTAATGAGAGAAGGGGTAGTGCGGAAAGCAGGCGCCATCTTGAATTGAAGCCATTTTGTGCTTTTAAACAAGCG
>JAQGBM010000206.1:0-16145 GCA_034698405.1 Symphylella vulgaris | reverse complement strand
GGAAATATTTACATTATTCAAACAATGCAGTAACAGGAGGCTGTGCATGAGATCGTTATCATTTGACAGTACAAGAACAGAGTCGCGGGTAGGATTTTTAATCATCCAATCTAGAATTTTAACTTCTCCTTCGCCAAAATGGACTCCAGGAAGAATCGTTAGCTTTAATCTTTTTCCGCTAAAGGTTTGTTCCAATTTTTCGTGGAGAGACGCCGGTAGATCTCTTTCCAGATTATTCAAGAGCGTACATCCAGTCGAAAATTTGGATGGATGATCTGCCCTGCGGCTTTTCTGGGTTCGAAACTTATTTCTAGGAGCAAGACCTTCAAATCCCAAAACCACGTGTAAATCGTTTCTATAGAGAAGCGGTTTTGCGATAATGTCAAAAAGAACACTGGTGGAATTGAATAAAAGTTCCTTGTATTCACCGAGTTCATCGTCTTCTTCTTCATCAAAACTTTCGATCGAGACGTTTTCATAATCGAATGCATTGTAGAAAACGTGGGGAATATCGACGAGTAGAATAGCCATCGTTTCCCATAATTGAGCGTCAACGGTAGCAATATTATCAACACAATTGCAATATATAAAATGTCGAAGTAAACCAATCAGTCCCATGATTAAAAAAGATGGTTATGAATGGTCTTGCAAATGCTCTAAGGGATTTATATACAAATGAAACTAAAGAACATATCATCCAACTAGAACTATGGCGATTAAAAAACCTACTGGGCTATGATGAGGCATGTACGGAAATGATATCAAACTATCGACCTGGTGTCGGTGGCATCCAGACTTCTATAATTGAATATTTTAAAACAACTTTTCCCGATTTGAAGGTATCGCGATTGTTGCACTTTATTCCAAAGTCAAAGGGAAAATGTATCAACGTACGCCACGCTCGCGATATTATGAGAATTTATTTTTACTGCATCATCAAGCTGAAGAAGGGGATATGTTTTTATGAAGAAAATAGACTTTCAGATTCTAATCATTATGCTCTCTATCTCAGATGCTCAGCGAGTAATGGAAACTTTTGCACTTTTGATTGCGATAATAAAATCTTGTACGAAGAAACTCGATGTGAATATGTTGAAATTTCCATGGTAGTTGAACCATCTATTAATGCTAATATTATTCCAACAATATATCTGAGATTCTCTTCGGCATTAATTGAAGCAGGAGCCTCAGCCTCATCGTCCTCGGCATTTACGATCTGTACGGGACTAGTTTCTTGGAATGGCAAGTTGATTATTTTAAGAAAACCTCACATTACAACACGATGTCTGAAGGTTAAACAATGGCCCGAACTTGGAAATCTTTCAACGTACGCGTACAGCAACACTCTAACGTTACCTTTTGAAATAATAAATATATGGAAATTTAATAAATATTACTTGGTTCAGATTGGACAAGATGCATTTTGTTTAACTCATGCAGGCAGAAAAGAAATTACTTGTTCTGAAATCCGTCTACCACTATTCTGGTTTACGCTCTACTTTGAAGACAAAACGGCAAAAGGTGAGGGAAAGAAATAAACTAGTTTTATCCATACGAGTTTATTTACGATCGAGTTTTTAAATGCTTTTGAAAGTAGTTCAACAAAACTTTTTCTTCCAAAGGCAGAACGTATAAGTAACCGAGAGAAGATCAAGACGCACTCTGGTCTTTCATCTCATACGTCAGAAATATTTTTTCATATCTCTGAGAAAGAGGTCAACTCCACGAGATCGCGAAGCAAGATTTTTTCCCCAGTCAGCTCAATTGAGAAATAATTATACGTTTTTATTTACGAGATTGAAAGCAGTGCTCACCTAATAAAAAAAAAATAAAGCAACACAATGGAAGCTGCGTTTCGCAAAACTACTTTTGAACTGAGGAAAAAGAATGTAGGTTAGATTCTGGGAAAAAAAAAATTATGTATTCAAAACACACGCACTCTCTTTTCTTGCTTCAGGTTGTGGTGTGCTCTATAGACAGCAAACAATGTCGGATTTTTTTATCGCAAGACATAGACCTTTTAATCCAATTTTGATTAAATGTTTAAAGCATAATGTCTGAAAATAATAAACGTAGCGCTTATAGGATCTTTTAAAAGTTCTTTCATTTTGTTTAATTTTTTTCTGCTCAATATAGGGAATAATTTGCAATTTTAAAAATGACCGAAATACATCATTTTCTGCTAGCATTTTAATATTATTTTCAACAGATAAAGGAGTAATGAGTAATACCGATTTAGGATTATAGTTGGATAGTATCAAGTACTTGATAAATAAAGCTTCTTCCGACTGGGCATTGACATCAGTTTCAATTTCAGACAATAGACTTCTCAATTTTTCGTTTGGAATGTCTGACGAGTCAGTCGACGGTGACAACTCTGGCTGTACCAATTCGTCACCATTGAACGATTTATTTAGCATTTTATAATGTAATTTTAAAACATTTCTTACTAGTTTTTGGTACGCAAAACTTTTTTTATTATACTTGCTAAGAAATTTATTACCGGCTATAGTTGATGTTTTTCTAAGGCTATTTACTTCGCAAAAGTGTTCAAAGTTTTTAAATATGGAACAATATACAGCTCTAGTTTTTGTTGAATAATTACTATTCATCTTTTTATTATATCGTAGCCAAGAAACAATGAGAATAATTTTTAACTATATATTCCCTCTTTTCCATTCAAAACTAGTTACATAAGAAAAACGTGTATGTCCCTTAGACTCCCAAAGTCAATGTACGGTGAGATTTTATGTAGGTAAAATAAAAACTCGGAAATAATTTTAAAACAATATTATTTATTTAAAATATATGATAACAAGTACACTGATATAAGTTAAATTTGAAACTTTGTTATTTATATACAAAATATGTTAGCCATTCCTTCACAACTTCTCTCGATATATATAGGGCTGGGTCAATTTCAATATGTGGTGATATTGTAATATCCATAGAACTGGTGATAGCACCGTTCAAGTCTTCAAGTATTTTCATATGATTGATCTCGTACTTTCTTCCCCTCTTGTAAATATTGGATACTGATTGACCGGGTTCCTTTGCACGGAGATGAATTTCCACATAGGTCCCAGACTCCATCGTTTTCACATGATTATCCCATCTATTTACGAGTTTTACGGCACGATTCAGGACCGCAGTCCTATCCGCAGCATGTTTAATACAATACTGGACCATTTTTCGAGCGAATATAGAATGATATCTGGGAGACTCGAGTATGAGTATAAACTTCAATTCTGCTGGGCGCAGATTAGAGATGATTGATGAATATTTCTCCTCGATTTCTTCTTCAAATATAATCCAGTCTTCCAATGCGATTGAACCCTCGTAAATCGACTGCAATGTGGACTCTGACTCTGGAATAGTGAATACAAGGTCCACGAAGCTAATGTCGATAGACGTCTCATCATGATCCGATTCGAATACGTCTTTCAATCGATTAGCAAATGTAGTTTTTCCAACTCCAATCTCTCCCATAAGAAATAATACTCGAGGCATAGTTGCCCGTAGGTGTGTTGCAGGCTTGAAGTATTGCATGATTCAAATACATTATTCGTAAGCAATCATCCGCCTTTTATAGGGGGACGAATGATACTAGACTGGGAACTCGTAATCACAGCTAGAACAAGTACTTTTAAAGTAGCAATCTTTACTTTCGTCGACGATTGAACCTTCTCCAAGTCCCAAAAATATTTTCTTGGTCAAATGAGGAAGAATCATCAAGTCCCAGCCTTTCGTTTCCAAAACTTGTTTAATATTTCTAGCCATGAAATTGATTATACTCGTTTCTAGATTTTTTGCAGAATATCTGTCTGCAAAAACAAGATACTCGCACGCATTTTCAGTTGTTAGCATTGACGTTAAATCATTTTCAATCGCAATTTTCAGCTGCTCCAAGCGAAAAAAATCTGCATATATGAAAAGATGTCCTGGAAATGAAAATTGCTGGTTATATCGTCCAGTGTAAATATAGACTAGAATCTCTTTAAACACTTCTTGTTTGACGCTAGCTTTCAATTCGATTCTAGTTGCTGCTCTGTCATTTTTAAATAATTTTTCGAAATAACTACTTTGTTTGGCAAGAATTATCCTGTGTACTTTAAACTCGTATTCTCCGTCGGCAGTGTAGAAAGTAACGTCGGAAAATGTATCATCGTGCAACAAATCGCTGCTGAAATGATGTGGAAATGATTCATTCAATATCGGTAATTTTTCTTTTGTTCCAGAAATATTTTTCGTGGTATTAAAGTAACTAAGATTGCACGTAACCTTTACGTCGCCAAACAGATTGCGTATCTTGTCTCGATTTATAAATTTTTTATAGCCGGCAATCATTTCACTACTACTAAAAGTAAACGTTTTCTCCAGAGTCTTTATGCATTGATCATTTTGGAATATCGAAAATGAGCAGTGTACATCAATTGGAGCTCGTGTAATCTCTGGATTCTCTAATCGTAAAAATAGCGAAATGTAATTCTTGTATTCATCTTTAATTCCGTCCGGATAGATCATCAATTGCCATTCTTTCCTGTCTACTACGTCATTTTCTTTGGGAGAAGTGAATAATGAACTTTCAAGACTCCATTCTTTACGACAAATAAATCGTTCGATGGTCCACGTATGCTTCAATTGTACCTTTTCACAGGGAGAAATTGTCCATGTATTGGAATCGACATATATACCTCTTGTTGGCATTGTTGCTTCCCCGTCACGTTGTGAAGTAGTGGAACCTTGTTGATAACGTAGTAGCTTATGTTGTGAGGGAAAAACACTGAGACAACGCAAAAGGAGGAAAGAATCAGATTAGTTTACGGGATATCATTATAATATTATTTTATTATTATATTATTTACAAAATCTCGATTCATAAATAAAATTTCTATGTGACTTCTCCAAAACTGAATTCAAAATGTCTTTCGTCTTGTTAATCCGATCAAGCCCCCATGGGTTGAACCTAACAATTTTCTGATCATGGACTTTAAGATTTATTCTCTTCATTTTTTATCTTCAAGAATTCTTTTATATTACTGTCATTCGAATTGAGAAAAAAAACTATATTTTGATTCATAATTGGCCTAAGAACAGAATGATAAATTCGTTTGGATCCCAAGACGAAAATAGGCCTATGTTCAGATAATTTAGTTAAAAATATTCTAGCACAGTGAAGATATAGATAACTTTCACCAAGTTTATACTCTATCCGTAAGATAGAAATTCTGTTGCTTGAGAATAAAGTTTGATTAGACGGCTGATGCGACATTTCAGAAGGGTCGAAAATATAGATTTTTTCAATTTCACTAGATTCATTGTTGGAAAGTATTAAAGGTGGCCATTCATTGACTCTTTTAAAATATGGACTGAATGCTTGAAAAAATAGTTCTTTAATCATCTTCGCGTCTTTTCACAAATAAATCTCTGGAGGCACTGGTTCCTGACTGGTAGGCATGGCTTCACATAATCTGAAACATCTCTTTCTCTCAGTCACTACCGGTATTCATCTTATTATAAAACTTTTCAATTCGCAGAAGATTTGTTGGCATCCGAAATAAACAAGAGTATATAAAGAAGTTTTGAAATTAATCTTACTCACAACAACAAGACTCTCCCAAACAACCGCTAGGTTTTATCCGCAAATTTATTCTAATTTACGGGATTATTTAGAATAAAATGTCTTCTCTAAACGAAGTTTGTTACGAGCAAATTGTAGATAATTATTGGTATGGATTATTTGGTGAATTTAAATTAATTATTGATAAAAATACTGGATATTTTAATGCAACAAAATTATGTAAACAAGGCGGAAAACGTTTTGATAATTGGCTTCAGAACAAACATTCTAAGCAATTATTATGTTTTCTGCAAAAATATATGCCTCCTGGAATCCCAGGAGGCATATATTTGTATACTATAAATGGAGGAAAAAATGAAATGAGAGGAACATATGTTTGTGATGATTTGATAACGAATATTGCATGTTGGATATCTCCCGAGTTTTATTTCAAAGTAAACTATATTATAAAACATCATTACATCTCCGATTTTATCAAATTTAAGGATGATGATGAAATTCTAAAACAAAAACTTGCAGTAACAGAACAACTAATGGAAAACTTAAAACGAGAAAATATGAAATATGAAAATCTCAAGGAAGATATCGTTCCAAAAACAAAATGTAAAGGAAAACTTCATATGTTTGCTCTTTTAAAAATTAATGATGATGGGGAATTTTATGCGATGAGAACTCAAAAACAATTATTTAAAATAGGATTTAAAAAACTTAAATTGAAACATCCAAATGTGGAACAAGTCTTTATTTTAGAATATGATCCTAATTCAATAATTCTCTTTAATAGAATTAAAGAGAATTTGACAAATGTTGAATCAAAAGGAAACAAAATTAAATTAAAGAATGGATATTCCATCCAACAATTCATTAATGATATCAAGTTTTTAAGTGAAAAAAAATTTTAGTAGTCAGTAGGCTATCACATTCATTATAAACCGCACAACACTATATTACACGTTCATGTTTTTTCACAAAGTTGAGCAAAACTTTCGGAAGAATGTCAGGGTCATAATTAATCCTGTGAGCAATCACCGCCTTGGCACATAGACAATCCAATCTAGGACGAATAATGTTATATTTTATCATAATTTCCTTACAAAATGGATATTGTTTCACAGGATAAAAACAGTCTGCGTGAATAATAAATTCACAGAAATAGACTATAATCTCTTCCACTTCTTGGGGATTGTCTAGTTGAATCAATTGAATCTTGTCTAGAAAAGTAGTTTTAAAATATCGGTACCAAGAATGATAGCTTTCGATCGATTTTGAAACGCATGATTTTAGAATAAACTTAATAAAATCAATCTTTCCAACGTCCAGAAATATACAGTCGTGGGTTAAAAGTATCTGATCAGTGTGTTGTTTAAATAATAATTTAATAATTTCTCTATCTGCTCCGGAAGAGTAAATCACATAGCACAAGGTAGCAATGGGATGGTTATAAATTACACTCCGATATCCTTTCACAAAGTCCAAAGAAGATGATGCAAAAGCAGAAATTAATTCAACGTTACATCCTGCCAGGTTCTGGTGCAAAATTGAAAGAAAAGTCATGTCAATATAGGTATTGGTATCGTACGATTTTAAAATGTCTGAAAACCACAACACAATATTTGAAAATTCTTCAATCTCATTAAACTCTCTAGGGGTAACGATAGCCTTAGCAGATCTAGGTTGATAATAATAAAATTTCATAATGTTTCTAGTAAGGAAATAGACGTAATCCTCGATCCAATGAATGTGTAAAATCCGTCTCAAAAGTTTTTGATGTGCATAAATCTCTGAAGAGGTAATCAGCAATCCAAATATAAATTCCTTTAGAAAATAATCTTCTTTTAATCTCAATTCGGATACTAGTAGTTTTCTCGTTTTCTTCGTACATACTGAGAAGATGGTGCAAACTAAATCGGAAAGGTTTTCACAGTCTTCCACTAGAATATTTTCACGCAAGACGAGTTGTTTAATGAATGCTAAATGTTTATTTGTAAATGGAAGATTATCCATGGTCATAGTCTAGTCTAGTTGAATTCTACTCTAGTTGATTATTTTTCCAAGCTGAAAATCAATCATATGAAGGTGGTTTCGATTAGACACCAAAGAAAGGATTCAAGCTGGCCAGAGTCTAGTCTAGTTGATCATTTTTCCAAGCTGAGATTATAAAATTCATACTTTGCAAGCTGAAAATCACTGAAGGTTTCGATTGGGCGAGTATAAGGTTCAACAACTAGCTGAAGAGAAAGGATTCAAGCTTCAAATCCATGGCCAGAGTCTAGATGATGATTTTCCAAGATGCTATTCTAACTTTTCAAGCTGAAAAATTTATCATCATATGAGAGTTTCGAGAGGGCACGTACGAGTAAAAACTTTAACTTTCAAGAAAGGATCATAAACCTATTTTTAAAGTAACTTAAAATCTTAATCAGAGTTTTGAGAGGACACGAGTAAAAAGTCCAACGCATTACGTTTTCTAGAAAGGATCATAAACCTCTATTGAAACATTTTCAAAAGAAGCTATGCTTTCTCATCTTTTCATAACATCGGGGAAAACAAATTAATTTTTATTTATACTTCCAGACGCGGAAGAGGAAAGGAACTGTTGCGAAAAATATTATTAACTTTCGTAAACCTCTTTTCCATTGTTCAAAATTTTTTCAGATAGAACCAAGAGGCATTATTTTATTAAAAATGTAAAACGTGAGATGACAGCTGCTGTTTCATTATAAATTCTAGTTATACTTCATGAAATATCAGTTTAAAAAAAAAACTATTTAAGCTTTGGATATATAGAGCGTCAGAAAACCAGACACTGAGAAAATTACTTTAAATGCAGCCTAGTTCAAGAAAGAATATGTCTTGAGAATTTTTTTCACCAGCACGGAAAAATAATACGCTACAATCATTTCCCAAGAAAAGATTGTAGCTCAGAGAGAGAGCGCGTCAGAGACAACGCACTGAGAAAATTACTATTACTATAACTATAATCTAGTTCAAGAAAGAAAGATACAAGAAATACAAACTGGGATAATAGCTTGAGAATTTTTTTCACCAGCACGGAAAAATAATAAGCTACAATCATTTCCCAAGAAAATATAATATAACCTAGTTCAAGAAAGAAAGATACAAGAAATACAAACTGGGATAATGGCTTGAGAATATTTTTTACCAGCACGGAAAAATAATAAGCTACAATCATTTCCCAAGAAAATATAATAGCTCAGAGAGCGCGTCAGAGACCTCGCACTGAGAAAATTACTTTAACTATAACCTAGTTCAAGAAAGAAAGATACAAGAAATACAAACTGGGACAAATGACTTGAGAATATTTTTCACCAGCACGGAATAAAATAATAATGAGCTATAATCATATCGTAAGATCTGTTTTTATTTTTTGAAAAGATCAAATACACGAGTGGAATAAAATCCATGTTTTTCATAGCGCAAACTTTAGAAAAAAAGTTTCTGGTGATTATGTAGTAACATTAGTTTTTTTTCTACAAATACAATGCAGGTTACTCTTTAGATTTCTCATCGCCTAGAAAAGAAAATGTGAAAATTCATGAGATGTAACCTAGATTAAAATATTTATTATTTTTACTCTCTCATTATTGCAACATTTCTCTACAGTTAAAGGCTCAGCAGCTGCAACATTTCCTAAAAGTTTTTTCACAATCGCTTTTTGAAACACTTCTGGTGTAGCATGACTTCCAATTAAATGCATGTACCAAGAAAATGTTTGCTTCGTTTTAAAAAAACTAGCGCTAGACTTTTCAAGATGGTCTAGAAGTGTTTCATAGATATTCAAGCAGGAGATATGATTACTTCCCACTATATATATAATTGGATATTCAGGATTTTCTGGCAAACTAGTTTTTATATGAATTGAATGTGATATGCCTTTTGCTACATCATCCCGAGTTACGACAAAAAACATGCCTGCTAGTTGCTTACGTCGAAAGAGAAATAAAAATCTATCCTTCAAAACAATACTAGCAAATAAAAAAATATATTGGCCAGGGGAAAAGGTACGAAGAAAGTATATCAACATGTCTTCCTCGCTTTCGTATATAAAAGAATTTAAACAATTTTCAACTCTAACGGTAGAAAAAGAATTCCGGGTTAGATTTAAGGAAGACTGGTTTCTTTCCAATGTCATTAGACCAATTAAATCAGAGCTAATCTCTTTTTATAAGAATAATCGGCTGAACCTCTCTTCTATGACTGTTCGTAAAAAAACGGTCACGGAAAGGAAGCATAAATGTCTCAAGGGCTATCTGGTACCCTTCTTCATCTCTCAAGAATCTGAAGATATCTCACTCGAGGGCTTTCAGCAATTTTGTGAGACTGATGTAAAAAATGGCCTCGGTCTGCATCTGGCTTCAGCAGGCTCGACCGACCATCCAATCTATCAAAAGAATACCTTGTACGATAACGGGGCAGGGGTTACATTCTATACGTTGAGACTATGTGATGAAAATTCTCAGCCATCGATTCATATTGAATATGAAATTAATTCTGACGGGACTGCTTCAGCTGCTTCTCTCGATTTTTTTATAAACCTAATTCCTAAAAAGCAGCTGATTAAAACTGTCCTCAACTCAAATTTCAACTTTTCACGTGTAGTCAACCCAGATAAAATGAAAAATACTGAACTGTTTAAATATGCAGCAATCAAATATGATGGAATTCGTGTTTTTGGTCGTTTCTTGGATCCTAAATCATTTCTCTTCTTTAGCGATTCACTGCCTCATCATAAACTCGTGGAGCTAACCGACTGGACATGCCCCGAATTTGCCTCGAATATAGTCTACTCGGGAGAATATGTCGAAAAAGTTGAAAAAATTATAATTTTCGATATATCCGACGAACTTGCTTCCAATCAGACAAAAATCGCTCATTTGAGATTTCTCGAGAAGACGATTTCACCTAGTGAAAAACGCATTTGCGTACAGACATTTTGTGAAGATGCAGATATCCCGGAACTTTTAATGCACGAACCATTTCCGCATACTGATGGTTTTCTGGCCATTGGTGAGAAATCACAAATTATCAAATTTAAACGAATTTATACGGTAGATTTGAAACTCCATTCCAGTCTAGCTTGCTTTACCGACTATGAAGGGAATTGCTATTCTTACGAGCAGCCAGACGCAGAACCAAAAGTTCTCGATTCTGGGATCTATGAATGTATAATTACTCGAAAATTTCTTATAACTCGCGTCGTCCGTGAAAGAAGAGACAGAAATTTCCCAAATTCGAGAGCAGAATTGCTATCATGCTTAAAATCTCAAGCAATAGTTGCCAAGATGGTTTCATAACCCGATTTCAGTTCGTTCATATTGGAAGGGAGCTTTTCCGAACAAATGGCTTCGTGAAATAAATTTATATTTTTAACAGATTCGTACGGAATCATGCATAATTTATTACCCTGGATTGGACAGGTACAGAGTGACCGTATCTGTGGCGTATTGGTGGTTGGCATTTTCAATAATGGAAACTGGTTGCTTAAAATGTACACGGCAAAAGCAATAACTTCATAAAAACTATCTTTGAAAACTAATTGTGACTCGCGATCAAAAACCGTATGCATTGGAATTTTGATATTTTTTTTCGTGATTATTTTACGTTTTTTCGTTGCAGGAGGCAGGTATAGTTTAAAATGGAGTGCATATTTTTCGTACGAGCAATATTTAATAAAACTTCTACGAAAATCATTAACGGTATTGCCCACCAAGTGCCAGCAGGAAGTATTCATAAAATATAAAATCTCACTCGCCGTCCCGACAACAAGATCGGTGAGCGAACCGAATCGAACCAAGAGTTGTTCTTTAAGAACGGAATGAGCAATAGTAAATAATTGTTTGCAATACTCGAGTCTAGCCGCTATTGTCGGCGGATGCTGGACGAGATATTTAGCTATGAGTTCAGTATCTGAATTTTTCTTTTTGAAAATGTACATGAAATTTCCACCAGGCAGAAGCTGCCATTTTATCAGCTCAACATTAATGAAATTCAGAGGTGCTAGAATTGATAAAATTGAAATTTCAAGAGGGATGATGTTGGTAATATCGAATGATACCTGATCAGAAATCTTTAGATGGTATCCAAACTTGCCTTCATAAATGCGAAATTTTTCCCTTTTTCCACCACCAGAATCAGTTTTCAGTACGAGGCTATTAGGATCCAAGTAACTAGATAATAAATTACGAAACGAATATACAATTTGGTCATCACTGTACATTTTCCCTTTTTTTCTCTAGGCTATTTTTAGTCTTTTAGATAATGGTAACTCTGGGGCTGGTGGTGGATGCAGCAGGTGCTGCTGCTCCAATGGTACAGACTTATCCTTTTTAAATAAATATTTCTGCGATAAACTAATAATAGATGTAAATAATGCAACTGTAACTAGTGGAACTATTTGATTTCCATAGTCTAATAATGGCGTTGTACTTTTCAAATCTTTTCCCTTTAAAAAATATTCCCTCATTAATGACGCAGAATAATCTTTTGCAAATATTTCACTATATAAAGTATTCAAGTGGGTCACTAAAGTTGAAAAGATTCCGTCAGTATCATCAACTTCCTCTTTTATTTTATTTATTATATATACTAATAAATAATGGGATGATGACAGCATTATTTTCTTCTCAGCTTGGGTATTAATGGCTCTATTGAAGCAATCAATTTTTGTAATTAAACTATCCAGACTTTCCTTCCCCATACGATCAATTTCTTCTATGGTAATTCCCAATGAATCGAGATAAGCCCGGTTCAATCGAAAATAAGTTCTAATCATAATAGAATTATCAAATATCCTTGTTTCCGAAGTATCTTGCACCTGTTTTTCCATTTCCTGTTTAGTTGTATTCAAATTTTCTTTAAATTGAGAATAATTTGGAGGTGGCGGTAGCTGGGGTGAGCTTACATGCTCAGTCGTGATTGTTGGAACATTTAAATTTTGAAATTGATCTAGCAACTCGTCACGTGTGACTCGAGTAGAACTACTACTACTTTCACCTCTCATTGAATTTGAAAAATTAAAATCTGCTGCTAAACTAGGATTTTCATCATTTCTCCCTCTAATTGAATCCCTATTTTCATTTTCCCTTCTACCTCTATGAGAGTCTTCAAATATTCTATTACCAGAAGGAATGATACCATTAAACAAAGTTTCCATATTCCCTTTTTTTATTAAGTATTTTTTAAATTACAATATATATTTTTTTTTACTTTTTTTCCATTATATAATATTAATAAATAAATTGAAAATAAATATAAATTGATTACATAAAATGTTATTACATAAATCTCTTTTTTTTACATTTTCTCATTTTTTTATAGGCATTCCAATATAATTAATGGAAATAAATGTGGACATATAAAATTACAACCCATTTGGGAAAATTAAGCAAAAATAAAATAAAAAACTTGTCGGTAATATAACGTTAAAATGCGATTCGGGACGTCGACGATCTTGTTGTCGGGCCAGCTGCTACAGCTGCTTCTGACATCCAAGAATGTGTCTGAATCATTTCCAAACTTGGTCTATGATTCGGATTCATACAGAGACACCACTGTATCAATTCTTTGCACTCGTCAGTCAATTCAATTTCAAATTTCAATTCGGCTTTTATAATTTCTTCTCTTTTCGTAAATGGAACATTTCCGCAGACCATGTCATAGAGAAGAATTCCCAGTGTCCAGACGGTTGCAGGTTTGGCGTAATAACTACCAAACTGGAACATTTCGGGGGGCAAGTAAACGCTCGTTCCGTCATATTCTGTATAGGGAGTATCTTTCAAAAGTGTACTGCACCCGAAATCAATCAGAGTAGTCTTATAATGAGGTAAATCTATTAAAATATTCTCATCTTTTATATCGCGATGGAAAACTCCCGCTAATTGGCAAGCGAGTACAGTTTCAACAATTTGCCGAAAAATAAATCTCGCGAGGCGTTCTGATAGCGATCCATTTTCAGATAATAATTCGTACAGGTCTTTTTGATGGGGTTCCATTACGATTACAAAGATAGAAATTTCTTCCAAATATTCAATCATTTTTACGACCCCGTCGATATGACTGACTTTTTTAAGAATATCAATTTCAGCCGGAATTTTCTTTTCGCTACTAGCTTCATCGTAAACCCAGTCATGAATATATTTTTTTAAAATTACTTTCATTGCAACTTTTTTCTTGGTACTAATTTCGTAGCCGTCGTACACCGTTCCAAAACTACCTCGTCCCAGTAATTTCCCCCTTTTATATTTCTTTTCATAGTTGTAATAGGATTTAGTAGTGGTCATTGTACACGAAATTTGTATTTTAACGCTATATTAACAAAATTATTACCAATAATATCGGAATGCGAGCTTAGTTAAAAAAATTACCCAATCCCCAAAATGTAATGGTGAAAAAATAGAAAATGAGAAAATATAAAAATCAATTGTCCTTACATGATTCTAGATCCACAATAATTTCATCAATTTCATCCTTGGCGTTTTCGATGTCTCTGACTTCGATGTCTCTATCTTCGTCGTCCTTCTGCTGCTTCTGGTCTTCGAAAGGCGGGGGTGATTTTGGCTTGGAGTAACTAGCAGCTGCCTCACGTCTGGGCGATGAAGTACGCTCGAAATCCTGGCCGATGTGGACAGCCTGCTCTTGGTGACAGTGGGTACATCGGATCTTTACGGTTTCACAATCGCAGCATTGATTCAGGGTAGTTATTGGCAAGTTCTTACAAGCTGTTCGTTGAGTTGTCATAGTGTCGAAGTAGTAGTTGCTTCAAAGGTATTTTTTAGAAATTATTTCAAGTTTTCCAAACCGAGCGTATTTATATTCAGGAGAAGAATGATGATCAAGCTTCAAACTTGCTAAACTGAGGTAGCAACGGGCTATTTATACTCGATGTAAGTAGGTCATTCATTCCTCGTCATATGCAAAAGGTGACGTATACAATCATTCCAGTTAATATGGCTACGATTAAACTTGCCAAGATGTTTGTACTTTGGTTTTGAAAAAATCCAACTTTATAAATTATTGTCCCACATATGAACGAAAGACAAACGGGAAGTAAATATTCAAGATGAAAAGCTTTCATAGTTTTTTTTACAATCTCTGTTATTATGTGCAACGCTGCATCCGTGACATCATCCATGATGCTTAGTAATCCCTCTACAAAATGTGGTTCTTTACAAATTGCACGGTACGATGATGCTGGGTCATCACTAAAGAGAGCTGAGCACTTTAAAGTACAACAAGATTCATCAGCGGGAAGATAGCCGAGACAACACTCTTCAGTCTTGGGCAGCTGTTGTAAATTTAGGTCATTGGCTGTACAGGTTTTCATCTCGTTCGAAGGCGAGTGTATGCTACAGCACGAGCACACCTGCAGCTTACAAAGTGGGGCCGTGAGATTTTTATCATAGACTATGCATCCAGCGAGAGCTAATGCTCTTTCTTTCACGATGCTGTAGATAACTGCTGAACTCGTTGTTGCTGTTGTAACGAAGAGAAGATTTTTTTTATTTTTCCAGATATAGTCAACCACCTTGCTAAATCTCTCGTTTGATTTATAAACTTGGTCAAACTTGTGCTGGGAGCGTAGCAATAGTTTATCTTCCTCTTCCGTAATGAGAAGTAGTTGCCTGGCTTCAGCCAGTCTTAGCCTATTCGAAGCTACAATATTATTGAAATATTTCGAGTTTAGAGTAGCAAATTTTTCAAGTTCTCCCAAGAGTTTCGAATCGGTAACAACTCCTTTAAATTGCCGAATAAATTTTGTTAGTTTGCCACTTTTAAAGTTTGCTATCCGCTCGGCTTTTGAGAATGAAGAAAACTCTGCTTCCGTGATGCTATCGATAACACGAAGCACGTCTTTTCCCAAGTACTTTTCATACTTCATCAATTTAGCTTTCTTTCCAGCTTGATACGTATCGGCAGCGAGGAATTCGAAAACTTCACGTAAAGCGCTATATCGTCCCATCCTTTTTTGTTTTCACAACAAGTGAATCGTCGCGCCCAACGAGTGGTTATATAAGAGGATAATGCTCAAATTGCAACCATTTGATGAAAGCTTTGGTTTCTATCACTGGTTCCAATCGATTTATTTTAGTATTTCTTTAATATGGTTTTACATTTGTTTAATAATAATTGTCCATCCTTTTTATGTTCGCATTAGATAACAGTTACTGCTGCAACGAGTGACCAAGAAACTAATAATTCTCAAAATGGAACCATGTACGAAATTTGATTCGATTTATTTCAATATATTTACAATATTACTTTACATTTTATTAATAATAATAATGATGCTTCTAGGAAGAGCTAGATAAATTTATTTCCATAATAACCGCTGTATACGGTCTCAGTTCTGGGATCCAAGCACGATTGACTCGACACATCGTATATTTTATTTTTATCGCAGAGGTTCATAATCCCATTTTCAAAGAATCGATACGGATCGCTAAAGTGTGGATATTTCGTTACATTTGGATCCAATTTACAAGTTCCAACACCATGTTCAATAGCCGGAATAAAGGGAGCGTGACAGAATCGGGCAGACAGGGAA
>JAQGBM010000205.1:0-16177 GCA_034698405.1 Symphylella vulgaris | reverse complement strand
TCTATAAACCTTTAGATTTTAAATTAGACTGGACAGTATTTAGCTGATGGCAATATAACTTACCTCGCTGTGATATGTTATTTTGAAGCAAAACTGAACATTAAGTTCTAGCTCTGTAATTTATAAACTGATGGACGTATTATTTAAAGTTGCCTTGTGTTTTTATTATTACAAGTTTATTTTTCTAGAAAACTAAAACAAATTTTCCTTGGTTCAATTTATAATATAGGCTACTCGCAAAAAGGCAGAATATTTAATTAACTCTAATGTTGGATAAAATGTTATAGTGTATTCGCCTCGAAGGGTCTCTCACTCGTCAGTGAATTATAAACTCGTATACGGAGCGTACGAGAGGGGGATTCTTGGGATTAAGGGGGATTTTTTTAGGAGCTAAAAGAATCCCTCTTAATCCCAATAAATCCACATCTGAATCCTTCTTAATCTACCCGTGAATCCAACCCGATTCCGTAATCTCGTACGCAATTTACCTATGGAGAGACCCCTCGACTCGCCTGCACACCTCCACTCCATAAGGGCTACGGTTTCGAATTCTGGCTAGTGGTTTGGATGTTACAAGCTATATCAGCTATCCTCTGAAGTACAGAATAGTTAGAACCCAGAACCCACGTTTTCAGTTTAAATCCATGGCTGAAGCTGATAACCTTAAAGAATTTCTGGTTGAGTTTAAATTCTTAAAGCGTCTGCTCTGTTTGGGATGAGAGTTTAAATTAAACCGAGGTCCCTCATCATTCTGTAATAGATCCACACTTTCTCGATTCTGCACATATTTAAAGTTCCCCATTGTCACATAATAAGCTAAATTTATTCAAATCTCATTCCGTCTTCGTGACCTTCGTTCAGGGCCGGATTAAACCTTGCTTGGGCCCTAGGCTGACCTGCTCAAAGGGCCCCCAACCCCCCCTAAAAAAAATGTCCCCCACTCCCTTTTTTCAGGCGCCGCAGGCGAAAATTTTTTTAGTATGCAAGTCAAATTTCGAGCTTTTTCATCATCAAAAATCGGAAATTAGACAACTACGGGTATTTCACAAATTTGGCGCTGGAGGCAGCTGCCTATGCTTAAATCTGGGCCTGCTAGTAACTTAGGCCTTGGAGAAATGGAGTCTATGTTCTAATATTATTTAACTTACCGGTACCGTACTTCTATTGGCTATATTAAAATTAATTATAACTTACGACTTACGAGTAAATACGACTGCTGGCAAATGGCAATGTTTCTTTTTACATTTTGAACACCGTAGGTTTCAAACAACTAGTTACTGTTCACCAAAAATATTCATCATTTTAACACTTCAACTTCTTTTTTCCCCCTATATCACCTGACATTTTCGTTCTTATTTCGAGCAATTAGCACGTTGGACATGGTGAATGCCACGGTCAAGGAATTTTTTGCCCTAAATATACGCATCGTTGAAAACGAAAATCTTCGATATTCATTTTGGAACGAAGTAATGGTTGACGATTTTTGCGTTTGTATCATTTCCCAATTTTAATTGGGTGTAAAATGTGTTGATACTAATCTATCAGCATCAGCAATTAATTTAAAAATAATACGGAGTATGGTAAACGAAAACTAGCCTATACAGAAGTAACTTTACATCGTTATTGTTAACCATAGGTGGTGAGGACTCCCACGATAGAATTTGGATGGGGGCTAGTATTTTAGCCATAACGTTTAAACACGGTATTGCTTCAAAATCAAATTTTTTGACGATGTTTGATAGACTTAAAACAACAGGATTTGTTATCTTGCAATTTTCATTTAATTTTTTCGTTTGAATAGAACTCTTAAATATAAGTGATTTTGATGAATGTGAGGTATCCCCAAATCCATATTAGCAAGAGTGTATCAAGGAGTGAAATGTTATATATTCCTGGTTTTAGCCAGCTCTGCCAGATTACGCGTTGGAATTCTTTTAAAATACTATTTTCAAAATACTTTAAACGCATCGGAAAAGGTGAAATGATTAATCAGCAACTCCTCTAAACATAAATAAATAATAAAATTACCATTTTTTCGATCTAATAGTCTTATTTGGAAATAAGACTATTACAGTTTTTTGTTGAAATTCTGCTGACTTGTGGGCGGAGCCTTCTCACATTCTGCTGAGATGTCGGTCTACTTTATACGGAAATGTGACTTTAAAATACAATTATGTCTTCGTTATTGATGAAAGGAGATGTTTAATTTTGTAAATTTATCCAATTTCAACGAGGAGACTGTTAAATACTGCGAATATCAATACTACAGACTCCTGTCTTCTATGGGAGGAGGAGTTTAGATGCACTGCCATCTGAGTTGCCCCAGTAAAGAAAACACGAGATTTAAATTGGCTGTGGATAATTTTATTTTACAAAATACAGTTTCATTTGATTGCCGCGGCAGATTCGAAATACCCCAAAGTATTATTCCTTCTTCGTCTTCTTCTTGTTCCTGTCTGGCAAAATAGCTTGATACGCTGTAAATAATTAAATTGATTAGCTGCGAATATGGAATGTCGATGTCAAACTTTAGGTATACCTGTTAATGTATCTCGGATTTCTTCTTGTGAAAGAGACGTTACAACCACTTTATACTCTTTGCTTCTGTTTAGATCAGAAATGACTCTGTAATTTGTAAAAGTTGGCGGCATGGCAAATACTTTGTCTATCTCGCATTTTCCATCATGGTAAACTGGAATAATTAGAAGTTACAAATAAGATTTCGATGATAGAATTTCGATGGTAAAGTTTAGGCCAAGTTTACCTGCAATAATTGTAGCCTCAATCTGATCCGAAGAAAGGGAAGTGATTACTGATTTCAGTCTTTTGTCGGAGTTTGGCTTAGCAGTAGAGGTATTGCATATGGCCCTGTATTTGGCCAATTCAGGTGTCAATGCGAACACCTTTAGCTGGTAGTAATATCCAAAATCGCAAGGGGGACTGACATAGTCGACGTCAATCATAATAAAATAACATTTACGATAATTTTGGTTGACTACTTTGCATCTGTAGTAATGTTCCGTCATCATTCCCATGTTGGAGAATCACGCACAGATTTGTCCTTTGTAAGTCGGCCTTATTCCACTGTATCGCCTGGCCCGATAATACAAATTGGGTCTGGTCTCAGTCTCTTCCCTTTCTTATGCCCTTTCTTCAATAATTCTTTGAAGCTGACCAGAGTCTTAGGATCAGCAAACTCCATCTTCTCCTTCAACTGCTCGGGTAACCCCTGCATCAAGTAAAATATCTTTTTTTCTTCAGCCATTTGGTCGTCTTGGTGTGAGCACAATCTCAATGCTTCATAATAATATGAATCTGCGGATTCATCAGGCTTCAGTCTGAATGCGCCGATACTACATATTTCCTTGCGAGTATACCCTGTGGGAACATCGTCATCCCCTTTGGCGACGTGATAGGGCGGATTGAAGCGAGCACTATGGAACTCGATGCAACATCGTTCGGCACCAACGGCAAACGATATCGGTCCCGGTAATGCATTCGGGCCAAGTCGATATCAAAACCCGGCGGAAGCTGCTTCTTCTTCACCTTGAGTGGAACCGCGGGTTGCTTGAATAAGGTGTCTTGCTCTTGGAAGCGGACCTGTTTCTTCGCGGAAGCCCCACGTAACTGGTCATCGTCGAGCTCATCAAATACGGTCGGCTGCCTGTCAACCCTTACCGTACGTGCTGTTTGCCGGTTAAGATCCGCCGTTCCCTCCACTAGATCGGGAAACATTTGATCGATCCATTCTGCGTTGGATACCGGATCAATCCGATCGCTTCTCTGGTGCGCCGTCATCTCGGTGTGGTCTCGTCGTTGTTGGTGTGCCTTCGCTCTTTCCACAATGGAAAATCGCGTGAGCTCACTGCTGAGGACTGGAGATTCTATATGTCTATTCGTTACGCGTGTGTCGTGTTGATTTTCCCTCGGCGACTGCCCCACTGATGGTGATCGTTCCAAACTTCCTAACATATCGGTCTGCACTTGAACTGGGGGTGTCTTAATGACGCACGACGTGAGTGGCTTGTCGCCGTCCCATGTGTAAATCACCATAGGCAGCACTAAGGAAGCTGGACGCGGTTGTCGGTCCACGCGCGGGGGATAGAGCTATAGGTGAATTTATCCCCCCTAGGTTTTTTAATCCCCCATCTATTATTATATTAGATGAAAACGATCTTCCTGCCTTTGTAGGATTTCGTGTCGTCTCATCGCTTGCGTCCCAGGGCCGGTGAAAAGCTACATCTTGTGGAGATGACCAGGCTGCGGCATTCTCAGTCCGTCCAGCTTGTTCTAAAGGTGAAAATCCTACGTTTGGCCCCTCAGAATAGGATAGGCAGACTGCAGCTTTGTTTCTAATTCTTGCGCCTTCTGCTGCCAGAGGTGGTCTTTGGACATCAGTGGGTTGTCGTGCATTGTTTTGTTCTTCCATCAAACGAAATTTCCTCCATGCCAACCAATCCCGCATAAATGTTTCAGATATCCCTAATTTGCGACAAATACCAGCCATATCAAGTGGATTAGGTCCATTTACCCCGTATTGTGACTGCACATATTATTCTCAAAATTTAAGGGGGGAATTGACTGATTATTCGCTCCCCAAGTTCGTGGTTCGGTACAAAAAATTTTAAGAGGTACATTAACCAATATACATGCATTATCCTGCCAGAAAAAAATCTAGTTTCTCTTTATCCGACCCTTTATCATAAAGATCTTTACAAGCTGATTGACATGCTCTGAATTTTTTCGTTCCCCTCGTAAGAATTAGTTCCTCATCAGTATCCTTACATTTATTCCCGAATTCTCTAATATTATAACACGATACTTTTTCACAAGAATGCTTTGTAAAACGAGCCCCGGGAAACTTTTTATTCTTTAATTTTTCGGGTAAAAAGTAAGTTTTTATTGGGGGGACATCATCGAAGATAATTATATCAGAGAAATATTCGCTATTAGTTTTATAAAAATTTAATTTATTTCGAAAACTTTCTCCAGTCGCGTATATACCTGCTGCTACGATATCAGCATGATTATATTTCATGACTTATATCATTCTTTTTTTAAATACAGTTATACCGAAATCTTTTATAAAAGCGACAATTATTTTATACGTATAGGAGTACATATTATGTGTACTGTACATGTTATTCTTCCTCAATAGACTTATATTATAGCAGCATAGCGCACGTTTTTTTTTTTGCTGCAACCGCATGAGTATGCTGCTTGCAACGGTTTAGTGTGTGTGCAGCACTCATCATTCATTCAAAAGAGAAAGTGATGGCAAGGTCATACATTGTTATATCATACATTTGTTATATATACACATCACTGTAGGAGTGCAGACTATCAATGCCAAGGATCCTTGTTTATACATAATAGACACATGTAGGCTATACTCTATCTATATTATTGTAACTTGTAGAAAAGATAATACCTAGTTTTCTGACTAATTTAACTAAAAAAATATTCCAAGTTAGAAACATAAGTTATTACACAACAATGCCTAACTTGGCAGCTTTTTGAATAGCCCTGCTTTGCCTGCCTTATGTTGCTACTGTACTCACTGTACCACTTGTGAACCACCTGGTGGTTTTCATAGACCAATTAAATAAAAATTAAACACAATCCATTTTTTATTTTATAAATTTATTTAATATCGATTAAACAGTTTAATGGTAAATTAAAAAATGCATTAAAAATAAATTAAAAATAATATTAAACTACCAAAAAAATCATTAAAAACATTTTAATTGTTTTTAAATACATTTAAATAAAAAAAGACGATTAATAAGACAAGAAAACATTTAATTACCAAATTAATCAAAAAACCAAAAAAATACCAAACTCTAACCAAAATTTTTAAACCCACTTTGTAATCCTACCCATACCCACAATCGGACCCAACTAAGCTACTCCCCCCACCAAACTCTTTCTTGCTAAATTATTACCGAATTAAATAAACCCTTATACGAGTATAATTTATGCATTCTAACATATTTACATTAATACTGTGACTCAATAATTTTAGTGCGCTCCATATTTCATTCTTAATGTTCGAATTATGGGAAATGAAGCAGTCTCCACTTGACGCTTCACACATTTCAAATCTATATTTAGTTTTAAAACTTAAAACAAACTTGAACGTTAAGCCATAAGATCTAATACTTAGTTGTTCCGTTATAAAATATTCTAAGTAATAATAATTGATGGGAAAAAAAAATATCAAACACATGATTTGCAGGTAAATTTACCTTAACGAAATTACATTGTTGTGAAGTTATTTCATGAAGGCTTGTAGATGGTGTATATGCCATCTTTTTAGCGATCGAGTCCAGGACTTTTGTCGTGTTTGCTGCTTCCATAGAGCTATGTGCTGCTTGCATAAAGCTGTGTGGAGGTTGTATGGTGCTCCGTGGAATACATGGAGGTGGAATACATGGAGGTTGTATGGTGTTCCATGGATGTTGTATAGACTGCTTTTCTGCAATGCATTGTTGACAGCCTGCGCCGTGTGGATGATAGTTGAAACGGTGATTATAGTTGGCTGCAGGTGATTGTAGATGTTGCAGAATTAACGGATGTTGCAATTGAGTACGATGGCCAGTGTGCTGAACCAATTGCTTGTTGCTTAAGTCGACTGGAACATTTTGTGCTTCAGGGATGAGTGAAACTGAGTGGTGTTCAAACATACGTTGGCCGCCATAGCTTGTGGTTTCGCAAATGGTTCTTTTGAATAAAATATCGTTCATACACAAATTTACCTTGTCCATTTTTTTGATGGAGAAATGAATATTATTTTGATGGCGACTCTATTTTTTGATGTAGAAATGAATCTATATTATTTTGACGGCGAAATGAACTATTTATGGAGAAATAAAACAGGTCAGACAATAGATTTAGAAAAATTTGTTTATTCAGATGTTATTTATTCTGATATTGATTCAGCATAATTTATATTCATAGTACATTCACGCTTAGCCTTTTTTTCCTTTGGTTCCGATGTTGATACATCAGAATCTACATCGCTTCCGCCGCTTTCGCTTTTGTCCAGGAAAAATGGCGAATCTTCGGTTTCCTTATTCGCTGTCAGTACAGTAGGTTCTCCATCAGGATCCCCCGTCTCCTCATTAGGATTAAAGATTTCCGGACAAAGAAATCCGAATTCGAGGATTGCGAACATCCGGAAACAGCTTAGCGAAATGTTGAAACCAGAAAGCGAAGCAAAGACAAAACCATCACATACAATGGGCAAATTGGCATCAACCCAATTCGTAGTTTTGTCTATATTTGTGATGGCTTGCCTTTTCTCGTTCAAAACGAAATCTTTTCCTTCGATAAGGTACATTTTTCGACAAATGACGGCCTCCCCTGATGGGGTAAAATCCTCTTTGGGTAATGGGGGAAAACTTTTACAAAATTCGGAACAGTTTCTATTAACACACGGGAGATTATGATTAAAGGCTATTGTCGTAGAAAATATGGTATTTTTTGGAGTTTTGATAAAATCTTTGTTATTATCAATAACATCTTTCAAATTTGCAACAATTTGTTCGTAGGTGAGATTGGGAATATAATTGTCAATTGCATATTTTAGTTCAATTTTAGAAATGGGGTCTTCGAATATTTGCAAAATAAACCGAAGAAAATTGTCTTTTCCAGTATCCTCTAAACATATTTTTCCACGCTGGTACTTTTTAAGATCTTTGAAGTCCTTGTTCACATTGAGAGGGAACAGTTTCCCCCGCGCCTTAATCTTAATCGGGTTAATAAATTTGATAAAAATATTATCGGTAGTAGTATTTTTACTACGTTGTCGTTTGACCAAAAATGGGTTTCTAGCTGTAGAAATCTCCTGAAGTTTTTCCAAGAATGAGTCATCATCAAGATTGTACCGGATTTTATTATTCATTTTTAATAAAAAGGATAATTATGGGGGACTCGGAAGAGAAAAGTTTTAATTATTTTTTGACCGAAATACGGAGTACTAAAATTGAAAATGCTTTGATTTTATATAAAAATCCCAAAAAATTGTGGCGAGTGTGTATGTTATTTTATACAAACTATTATAGTTATGCAATTCAAAATAAGCTACCAGAATCCTTAGAAACTTTTTGCTCCTATCTTCAAGATATTTACGTTCCAAAATACGAAACTGCGGACCAGGACTCGATAGAATATAGATTGACAACGTTAGTGAAGGCTCCTTTGTTATTTATGCTCTTTAAGAATTCAATTTATACGATTTTAAAGAGAAGTTGGAATATAATTGATATGGAATAGCATCCCTTTATATACTACCCATATTCTGGTTTTCAAGAATTTTTAAGGAATGTGTTGGTAAAAGAAGGTCAGCGGAAATCAAGTTAAATAATTTTTCCAGCTCGTTATCATCTCCTTCGCCTTTAAATGGTTTAATCCCATAACGCCTGAGGTAAAATGGGTCAGCATTTTCAATTATATCATCAATAATAATCCCTTCCGTCTGGATCTTATATTTCGGCAAATTTTTGGTAATATATCTCCATGATTTCAGATATTTGAAGTGCCTCATTGAAAAATCGCAATCGTCTCTCGTTAGAATCGACGAGAAGAACGGTTCAAACCCACACCTTATTATGCACGAATAAACATAATTAAATGTACCGTGACTCCAACAACAAATAAAAGAAAAATGCGGCAGTAAACCTTGCAAAAATTGACGTGCATATGGACGTATGTAAATGGAATTTTCTGTAGTATAAATTAAGCAATTATCAAGGTCCATGATTAGAGCTAGACCCATTATCTTTCCCTTTAAAAAAAGAGAAAGATGGATGAAGTTACCGATGAAAGATTAGGGCAGGATCTAAGAGCAGAAATTTCAAATTTGAAAAAAATTATTCCAACTCCAACTCCAGAAAAAGATACCGGACCCTCTTACGCATGCTGTGGGCCAAGTTGGCCATTAGGCTATATTTTGACTTATGGAAACTATTTTCTAATAATTTTCATGGTTTTTACTTTATTGGTTGCACTAATATTACCAATCTACAGAATTAAGGAAATAACAATTTATAAGACTTTTTCATTATTGTTTGCTTGTCTAAGTCTAGTAGCATGTAATCTTTACTTTGTTTTGAAGAAACTATGTTATAATTTCTAGTTTGGATATCGTATAATAATTAATAAGGTCAGGTGCATCGCCCACCTGTACGATTGCAGACTGTTTTTTTCCTCTAAAACTTAAAAAATATTTATAGGCCATATTATGTGAAAGTGTTTAATATGACGAGTAAGAAGTAATAATAAATACATATTCATTAAACTAACACCATAGTAAGTTATAGGATTTTTAAAATTAATATTATGGACCAACTGCAAGAGTAAATAGCCTATTATTTACCTATAAAGTGATAGGTTAGGTATATAATTATTATACAGCGACAGGAAAAAGTAACAGATGGGACATTTATTAAATCGTAACCAAGGCATTTAATATCGTGTCAATATCGGATAACTTAAACTTGCTATAAAAATACTTGTGATAAATAGTATTTTCTTTAACATTCAGTAGAAAAGCACAGCATGTGCGTACAATCTCATCCATAAAAGAGCATTTTTTTATAGCTTGAAGTAAGGGGAGAATCCTCTCATCAAAGTCCGAGAATTTGTCCTTTTTTTGTACAACCTCAAAAGGTAGGCAGCATTGTAAAAACCGATCTATTATTGTTAAATGTGGAACAACAGTATTCTGTGGCGAAAATTGCTGACTGTGTGCATCGCAGCTGCTTTCTGTCTGTAGAAGCACATGGAGTTGTTTTACATCGCAAAGTGAATATGGACTTTTATTGTTTGTCTTAGTTAAATAGTTAATATCAATTTGCTTTAATCCATAATAATCCAAAACCCAGGAAATATCCTTTTCTAGGTCAGATACGGAAGCCAGGATCTCTTCATTAGAAAAAGTTTTTAAATGTTTTGGCCGTCTGCCACATTTTAGTATGGCGTCAGAAAAAACTTTTTTGAAATTATATTTTTTTTCAAAACACCGGTTTAATACATAATCATATTGTTTAATCGAAGCACACAGAACATTATTTGAAAAATCAGATCCAAACAGCCCAACGACTTGTCTAAAAAATCGCATTGCAACTTCCTTATTATTTTTAAAAATATCAGAACATAATTTTTCCAGTAAGATGACCTCTCCGTTGTGCCCAACGCGTATAACGTTCGTATTTTTTAAGCTAAGTCCATAGTTTGCCCAGACTAAAATAGACGAAAGTAGGATGTCATTATCATTAGACACAATTAAGAAATGATGATCGAGGGAAGTTTTTTGTATTTTTTTAAACATTTGTATAGCTTTGAGTTCCCCCTCCGAGTACAGATATTGATCCATAATCGTGAGTTCGATATGTTTATTGGAGAAGTTTTTGTTTATTTTTTTAAGTAAAAATGATGGCAGTTTGTCTTGTATAATGGTTAAAATTTTTGACCCAGTACTAAATCGCATGCTAAATGGATCTTCCATACGCCGCTTTCTCTGGATCAATCTTTTGTTCTGTGCGACCAAGCCTTCGAAACAAAGAACTATGTGTAGTTCATCACGTGCATCTAAAATTTTTGATAAAATATTAAATAAAATGTTTGCAGACATAGACACAATCCGTGTGTCATCGTCATCGTATTCTTCTAATTCGTCAAAATCATATAGACTAGGTTCACTATGAAGAGTATTATACAGGATATGGGCCAGATCGACAAGTATTGTCTGAATCGGTTGCCAAAACTCTTCGCCGCAAGAACTTGAAGCGATAACGATATCATTTTTACTCTTTAAAAATCGAAGATATCCCGTTAGTCCCATTTTTATGATTTGTAGGCTATGATTGAATAATTAATGACACGTAAAAATTAATAAAAAATATTATTTAAATTTATGTAAAAAAAGGGAAATAATGTTAGGTGTAAGTAATGCACTGAGGGATATATATAGTAGCCCAAAAAAACTAATACATCTTAAGCTATGGAGATTGCTTTACTCCTTACACTCAGATCAGGAAAGGGTCTTTTATGAAAGCGAAAAATACGGGACCGATTTTAAGAAAGAATCCTTGATTAAGTACCTTACAAACCAATTTCCTGGATTGAAAATTACGTACCATAAACCACCTGTTCCCAGAGAAAACGGTGTTGTATATGATATAAAAAAAAACATTGATATTATTCGGTTATTTTTTACTTGCATATTTAAACTAAACAAAGGCTTATGTATTTATGAAGAGAATAAAATAAGCCCGACAGGTGTGCAATGTTTATTTTTAACATGTGGAAAAAATAATACCCAGTTTGCTGTATTTGACTGTCAAAAATGTATTTTTTATTCTGAAGCAGATTTCGATCCAACCAGAACTTTAATGAAGTTGACGCCACGAATTACTGTTAATTTATTGCCTTGTGTCTTTTTAAAAGATAGTACAGTACTTATTAATAAACCTAGTTCAGATACAGGGCCAGAAATATGTACAGGTTTGATGTGGGATTTTAAAATAATATTCCTGTCGATTCCACATTTAACGCCAAATGGGCAGCCGTCTATGCTATGGCCTGAAAATATCAAATTAAAATTGGAGTGTTCAACCTACAGGTCGGTTGATACAATACCCATGCCATACGATACAGTTTGGGATTTCTCTTCGGAATACTATTTAGTAAAAATTGATAGCGTAAAGTATACACTAGCAAAGAAAGGTACGAAAATACCGATTTTATCAGATAGAGAACTACCAATTTGTTGGTTTGTTTTTCTACTTTTGGGACTAGATTTAAAGTAACTCTACTTAAAGTAACTCTACTAGTTTAAAGGCACGAGATATTGTTTAATTTCGGAACGAAACTTTGAAAATCTTGTTGGTGAACACATTTTATTAATGTAATATAAATATTTTCTTAATGTTTTATTGAAAATTAATTCATGCTTTTCAATATTCCGTTCTTTTTGCATAAATGGAATAAGATCGTCGGTTAAAACGTGTTTTAATTTATTTTCCTCTGGTAATATATTAATTAATTTCGTAACTTGATGGGGACTTAATTGAAGAAGACCCTTAGGAGTAAAATCAGAATAAATAAGAATTTTTAAAAATATAGCTTGCTCTCTATGCAATAAATCCATATCTAACTTAGTAAGGAAAGTTTGAAATTGATTTTTTGAAGCACACACTGCTGGTAGTTCTTCTAAAATCAAGGGATCTAAAATCCCATTCTGTCTCAAATGCCACGTTAACACTTGCTTTATAAGTCGCCGATATGATAAACTTTTATTTTTGTGATGGTGAAGAAAGCTTTGAGCTGCTCTATGAGTATGCAAATTTAAATTTTTTATTTTGCAAAACTCTTCAAATTTACGCAAAATAAAATTATACATATTAATGGTTTTTGGGGTTTTTTGAGAATACATTTTTAGTGTTAAAAATAAAATTCCTACGATATGCCTTTTTAAATACGGTAGTATAAAAATAACGAGCATTTGTGTTGAATTCAAACCAAGTCATGTGGATTTTAGATGAAGCGTCCCCAGTAATAGGAAATCATAATAAAAAGAGTTATTTTCCCACTGGAAAAAATATTAAATTTAGCAGACATGAGACAAAACCAATCAGTAAACAATTCTGGGTTCAAATCATACCTGCAGGTACCAGTAATTTACCAGAAGCAAACTTTAAAGGAACATTTACATGCAATAACTTGACGTATAATATTTTATGGTATACTTCCAAGCCCTCCCATGGTGTCATTTTTTCATCAAGCAGTTTTCTTTTTCCTGTCGAAAAACTGAGTGAAATTTATCGACTCGGTGTGCAAAAGAAAAAGGTGGATACGAAATCATTTGAAAAAATTAAATATTTCCAAGCTGGTAAAAGTGCTGACAAGGAAAAATATTACAAGCGCTGTTTATTTCACAGCCCAGATAAAAATCCATCGTGTCTTCTGAATAATACAACTAAAACAGCTTGGTGTTTTAAGTGTCAAAAAAAATTTACATATGCAGATATTTTGTCAAAATTGAGGTCTACGGGATACCGCATTAAGTAAATAAACCGTTCTGTATAAAAAAACCAAATGATAATGTAAAAATAACTAACAATAAAACGAATAAATTACTGTTTACTATTTTTAATAAGAGTACGGTTAATAATGAGATGTAAGACCCCAAATGTAACACTGTTAATGGGGAAAATCCGGGTACTGATCCGGGTGTGGGGGTTGGAAAGAATTCTTCATCCCTCGCTTTATTCAGCGCTATGATCTGAGAATCCATCGTCCTTTTATTTTACGACTATATCTTTAATGGAATAGTCTTGTATGAGTATTTTTTCGCTGCCATTTTGTTGACTTTGTACTGGTAAAAATCTGTGATGAAGAATCTTTTCATTGATTACTTTATACTGATTTATAAGAGTCTGTATCTTATTCTCAAAAATGTCTTTTACCGGCTTTGGGAGGAAAATTGACGGTAACTTTTTAATTTCTTTTATGAGAGGAGTTTTAGATTGTGTTAACTGTTTAATTGGCTGTATTAAGGTACTCACGAGATAAAAATCGGCAACGCTCCAATTTAACATTTTGGGTATGTTCTTCGTCCTCTCAATTTCTAATTTATAATTGTCTTCACTCGTTACTGGAATCCTAAAAGAGTATAAAATTTTGTCCGTCTGCGATAGAAGAACCATCTGTGCGTATTGATCTGTCTCTTTATGTAGTTTAACGGCTACGTTTGATAATTGCTCTTAAAAGCTGTTAAAGGACGATAGAACTTTCCTACTTTTAATAATTTCGGTAAGAATAAGAATGGTATCGGGGCGGAGAATAGGTCTACGAGCACAACCGGGGATGTGCTGACGAGTTCTGCGCGGTTCTGGGAAAGTGCTTGCAGTACAATACTTGAAATAGATTTGGAACTTTCGTAATGATTTACCATTTCCTTTGAGAGAAATTCACCAGAATCTTTTTCAAAAACAAGACTAACATATGTGTTTGGTTCAAATACATTAGGTACCGACCATTCGAAAATGTTGGGCACATCTCGTTGTAATGCTGCCTGTATCCGGCGACCAAGTACTTTGCATAATTCAGGTGTTTGTTTATTTTTCATAAAATTAGCATCAGATAAATACAGAAAAGAGTTTGATGGGAGAGGAGCAAAGGTGTTGAAATAAAGTTCAGATAGAAGTTTAGATTCTTTCTTAAAAGAGCCAGCCACGTCAGCCGGTTTAATAAGATCCTTTATTTCTTTATTCCAGAGAGCAACATAATTTTTTGGAAAATAGGTTAACATAAGTCGGATATCGTTCCAGTTAGAGCTTTTAGTAATTGTTCCAACGTACGCTGACGTTATTTCGATATCAAACGCTTCCACTATGTCCTCATCTATGTCCATTTCTTCCTGTTCATTTTCGTAATTTTTGCCTCCCCTCTTGCGCTTATTCGAGGCCTTAAAATATGTTTCAAACCGTCCCTTCTTGGCAACTGGAGCTTTATCTTGTTGTGCCATACCTTTTTAGTTATTTTTTTTGTCATGGGCTCAATTTAAAAAATAATATCGAACCCTTTTTAGTGTACTGTATTTTTCCTATAAAAGGTAAATGCTTGATTTGATGATCCGACAGCCTGTATATCCTACTTCATTGTAGCCTACTTCATTACAGTATATCATTACAGTATATCCTAATAAAAATTCACTTAACTTAATATCAGTAACGAAATGACTTATGAAGAAAGACCATTTTGGAAGTTAAAAGTGAGCGGTATCATTAGTCAACTTCTTGAAGAGATCCCCATATACTTTAAGCTTGCTAAAACCTTTGTAAATAACCCAATTAACGCTGAATTGTTACAGGGATATGTTACCGAATACAGAATTATTTATTTAACTGAAGCTAATAGAGGTGAACTAACAGCAACTCAAACTTTAGAGGAGACAAGAATGGCACTACAGGGTCCCCAGCAATCACGAAATTTCTTAAAAACAAAACAACTTGCTAAGGCTTTTGATTATGCGTTTAGTAAAAACCTCGTAGATAAGAACTCCTCACTTGAAATCAATGAAGATTTTGCTAAAAATTTGAATAAATTAGTGGGAAATGGACTATTCAAAGAGGCAGGATGTTATCGTACTTTGGATGCAAAACCTTATGGGTATGAAAGTCTTTACTTACCCCCAGATCTGATAGCAGAAAAGTTACATAATTTATTTAAAAATTTGAATATTGATTTACAAATTATGGATAAAAATTATGGCCCACTAAATCCAAACTGGTTTTCAATTTTTTCAAAATATTTCATAGAATTTTTGAACATTCATCCGTTCCGAAATGGAAATGGTCGAATTGCGAGACTTCTGCTATCAGTAATACTTCAAAAAATAACTTTACTACCTGTATCACTTTTTCATCCAAATGAAATCTATTTGAAATGCATAACAGAGGCCCATGCATATGGTAATTTTAATCTTATTAATTCAGCCATAATAGAGAGTTGTCATAGGTGTCTATACACTTTAATAACTACCTTTAATTTGCTAGAACAATAATTACTCCTGTATTTTTTAAACTGCATAATTACCCAATAAAGTAAAAATATTAATTTTATATCGAATTGTTTTCAATATTAATAAGTAAGTTAATTAACTTCCCAATACTGAAATGAAAGGCAAACTAATCAACTAAGTAGCCTATTGTTTTTACCTTTATCTGCTGAAATAATGGTTAGGATATTTAGTAGGATTTTAAGTTAGGATATTAAGTATGGTTCTGTAAATGTGTAAATTTCTTAGAATGAAAGTTTGAATTTACCGCTTACTCGACTCTGGAAATAACACCACTCTGCATAGCGCGTCGTAACGTTGGAGCGGCGTTATTCGGTTCATTTTAGTTTGATATTTTCTCCTTTTTAAAGCTGTTTTTAGTTTATAAATTTAGGAAAGGATCTTTAATATTGGATATTGATTAAATACCAGATTAAGGTTAAATGGAACTTTTATTATTTTTAGTATTTTTTGAGACGAAATTAAGTGACGAATTTTCAACTGAGATGCCCCATGAAAGCATGGCCACTACTAGGATCTTAATGATCATGGGGGCGCAACTTGAGTTTCCCGTGTCCGTACAAGATGGCCGTCAACTGCCACCACTTCTGT